>VXAL01013000.1:161163-172903 GCA_013399475.1 Chauna torquata | reverse complement strand
ATCCCTGCTGAAGGGAGGGGGCAGAGCATGCTGGCAGGGGTAGGCGCAGAGCTGGGGAAGAGCCCTCGGGGGGGGCTGCACGGCCAAGGGGGGCATTTGGGGGGGTGGCACTAGCCGAGAGCCGATGGGTGCTGCAGCTCCGCTCTGCCATCTCCCAAGCCCCAAGGCCTGAGGAGGGGCTGCGTGGAGCTGTGCCAGCAGGCAGGGGCTGGGGACTGGGACTCGCAGGGATGGCCGAGCTGGTGGCATTGGAGTGAGCGTGGGTGGCAGCTGCGATGCTTCGTCTGCTTTGCCTTCAAAGGCAGCTCTGGCCCGAAATCACTTCTGTGTCTCCTGGAGTTGCCCTAAAACTAAACACGGCAGCTCAAGCAAGCAGAGGGGAATGCCCTTCGCTGTGCTGCCAGCAGAGATGGCGGGCAGGGGACGCAGCGGGCAGGGGAGCCCGGTGCCTTGAGCCTCAGCCCCTGGAGGGAACCGTAGCATCAGCCACGAATCCAAAATGTTACCAAAACCCGGTGGAACCTGTCATCGCAACGCATCCCAAACCTGCCAGCTCCTTTCCACCATTTTGAGGGATGATGAAGGCAGCGCTCCAAGTGCCATGCTCAGGTTTCGGTCCTGACCTCCTCTTCTGCCCAGGAACGTGATGGATGCTTGGTCTGAATAACCCAAAAGGGACATTTTGGCTATTCCACGGCTTTGTCACCGCAAGATGGAGGAAGTCCATGAACAGGTCCCTTTATTAAGAGCAGGAGTCTGCTGGGTCACATCCTTGCAACTGGGCAGTTTGGGGGGGCTGCTGTGCTGGGGACCGTCTCATGGGTCACGGTGATACCAGTCTGACTTCAGTGACCTGAGCCACTTTTCAGCTCATAGGTGCGATGTAACCCTACAGGAAAATCCACACACCCTTTATATTTTCAAAGTCCTTGTTGTGGTTGGTTTCTCTTGTAACAGACATTAATTAGCAGTGCGCTTGCTCGACAGGCAAAAAGGGCATCATGGGCCGGTTCACACCAGTATTTCCAATTACCATGCAAGGTGTCGTGATCTCGACTCAGAGCCATGTGCTTTCACGCTCCCGTTCACCCCGGCTGTGCTGCTGGCTGCAGCCTGGCGTGGGAGCAGGGCAGTGGCCAGGACAGGAGTGTTTCGGAGGTGGGAGCAGTTTTGGAGGACAGGATCTGGATGAGGATCCCCTGCAGGCTGTAACAGTGCCGCATCCACTCGGATCCAGCCCTGTCTCCGCAGCAGGCGTGCGGCACGTCGCGGTCTCACCGGCTGATGTGTGCAAGGAGAGAGGAGGGCTTGGAGGCAGCCACCAGCCGAGGGTCCCCTTGGCCTGGCGCAAAGCAGGGATTTTCTATAGACACCAGAAGAGATGGGGTGTTTGACTCAAGGATTAGTTCCCTGCCCTGAGGAACCACCAGGGATCTGTGCTGCGCTGTACGGGGCAGGTAAACAACCTATACAGTGGGGAGGCCAGATGGCAGCAGGGCTGCTGCGAGGTCAGAGGGGAAGAAGTGAAGCCAGGAAAACAAAGTTGTGCTGCGAGCCTCCGCATCGTTAGCACAGGGCATCACTCGTGCACTTGCAGGTTCGCTACCCACGCGGGAGGCGCGAGGAAGGTCCCGGCGGGCAGGAGGGAGCCGTTCGCCGCCTGGCAGCGAGCCCTTGCAGAGGGCAGCGGGCTCGGCGTGTGCCGGGCAGCACCGGCGCGGTCAGGGGAGCAGCTCCCGGGCAGGATGCCACGCGGATGCGTGGCAGGCGGCTCCTCTCAGCCCAGCGCTGTAATCTCCCTGCTTTTAGGGAATTTTAAGTGACCTACTTGCAGCAGGAGTTGCGTAATAGACTGGTGAATATACATAAAGAAGGCTGAAGGTTTCGTCAGTGCTGGGATGGTTTGTATGGAAAAGTTTTGTCCTTGCCTGTGCCCCAGCATGGGCAGCAGCGATGGGCAGAGCACCGCTGCGCTCACCCGCGGCCGCTGACCTCCCCCTGTGTATTCTTTTCCTTCCAGAGTCGTCTCCCGGGCATCAAGGTGAAATACCTGCTGGTGGTGTGGCTGGGCATCTTCGTGGGCAGCTGGGTGGCCTACATGCACTACTCGTCCTACTCCGAGCTCTGCCGCGGCCACGTCTGCCGGATGATAATTGTGAGTGACGGCCAACAGCTGCCGTGCCGGGGCCGGCATCGGGCACATGGCTCCCGGTTTGGGGAGCCGGGCTGAGCCGTGCCGCGGGGAGCTGCTGGCTGGAGCAGGGATGGGGAGAGGGGAGGGGATGGGGGAGGCCGTGGGAAGGAGGATGGGGAAAGGGCGCTTTGAACCCGGTGCGGTGCTCTGCAGCCGAGCAGGCAGCGCCGGGGTTGCATCGTGCACAAACGCCGGGCGAAGGAGCTCTCCTGGCAGCTGCTTCCCTGGCTCCATCCCCAGCGTCACACCGAGCTCGTGGGCTGGAGAGGTGACCTTATCCTGCCAGGGCGATGGCAGAACCATTTAATGAGATGTCAGAGGGAAGCAGGCCAGGCATCGGCAGGTTAATGTCTGCGAGATGAAGTGGCAATGTCAGGGCTGTGAGACGGGGACCTGCGGGCAGGCAGAGCATCGCGCCAGCCCCCCTCCCAGAGCTGGGCAGGGCAAAGGGAAACGGGGAGCAGCCAGTCCGTGGGTGCACCTCTGTAACTGCTGGCGTGCCCTACGGAAAGCACCAGCCTGCACAGAGGGCAGACCCCACACGGGAGCTTGGCTCAGCTGGGGCCGGTGGGGGCCGGTGGCCAAGCCCCCAGGACCGCTGCGGGTGACCCACGGCAGGGCTGCAGGTCCCGACAAGGAGCGGGATGCCAAGGCTCTGGCTGAAAATGCCTCATTCATCAATCCTTCAGCAGAGAAGGGAGGCAGGAATTGCCATAACAACAGCAACGATCGTTTAATTTGATTTTCTGCATGACTCCGACCATGGGGTCTCAGGCACTAATTCCTGCTCTGAGGTTGGGATTTAAGACACCGTGTCCAGCCGCGGCCCATGTGAGCAGGTCCAAGGGTTAATTCACATCCATGCTGAAAAAAAGAAAAGAGGCAAAAGATGCTGTGGATTTCTGCAGCTCTTGCTTCCAGCCCTGAGGCTGTTGAGCTCTCGCTGCTGACTGCAGAGCTGCAGCCTCTCCTGCCTGCAGATGCCTCCAGCTCGCCGACCGAGCTGCCCTGCTTGTGGATCAGAGCCACCGTCTGTCCCTGTCCCCGCCACCGGCTGGACCGGGGCCAGCCCATTTCACAGCACAGGCTGCTGCTCTGCTGAGAGCATCCTGAGCCCGTGCATCCTCATCCTCACCCAGCTCCAGCCCTGGCAGCTCCCCAACCCGCTGGGTCTGCAGCATGAGCACCCAGCAGCAAATCCCCTCCAGCAGCCCGGGGGGACCTGCCTGCCCCTCGCTCGATAGCAGATAGCATTTGACCTAGAGATCAGCAGAGCCTGTTTGCAGGAGCCACGAGCAGAAAACCTCCTTTCCCCAGGACAGCCCCTGGGAGAGCTCCCTGCCCGAGAAGGGCAGGCGGTTGCAGCCCAGCCTCACGTCTCTGCACCAAACCATCCCCAAAGGGGCCTTCCTGCAGCTGCTGCAGGTTTTGCTTGGGCTCGGCCCCAGGTGTGCCTGCACGCTCATCTCCCCACATCTCCCCCATTAAAAGCCTTGCTGTGGGGCCAGTAGGACTCCTTGGATGTCAAAGCAGAGAAGATTTTGGGTGGGATTTCGTTGGAAGGCACAGAGCAGGGAGGTTGGGGGCACTGGAAGGGGCTGAACTCTGAGCAGTTGGCACTGCGTCTCCCTGACAAAACCCACGCTGTCATTCATCGGTGCTGTGCATTTTAGCTCCTCAGCCTTGCCAACCCCCAGGGCTGTGAGGATGTTAGTGGGGAAACTGAGGCACGCAGCCATCCCACTGCCTGCACTGAGGGCCCCCCCGCGCCATGCATGCATGGAGCAGTCAGCGCAGCGCGGGCATGCTCCCCTCTCCTGTTACTCCCACGTGCTGGAGTTTGGGCCGTGAGGAGTTTTGGGCCCTGGGAATTATTTTTAAGTCTGAGTACAAGGCGCTCCCCTGCCACGACGTGGACATTGCCCGAAGCCTCCTGCACGCTGTACCAACGCAGCCAGGGTGGGACGATGTGGTCCCTGGCACCGCATCCCGGCTGCCAAACCCAATGCCGGAGTGATGCTGGGGTGGTGACCTCTGCAGCCCCTCCGTGCCCGAGAACCTCAAAAATCCCAGGGAAGAAAGAAATTGTTGGCAATCTCTGATACTGGTCTTGCCTCCGAACGGCCTGCGTGGCTTTGCAATCAGCTGTGCCTCTTTTAAAGGGTGTTTTTCTCTTGTACGAGAGACTCACGTGTAATCAAAGGAAACAGGCTCGCCACGACACAGTGGCATTCATGAGAAACAAAAAGCCGCCAGATAGGCGAGCTGGATTGAACACCCAAAGGGCCTGCTCCAGCCCTGCGGCAGGCACGGGCGGGCGAGCAGTTTGGGCACAGCAGGCGCTGGGAGCGGGGCAGGCGGCAGCACGGGAGGACGTGGGGCTTGCACTCCCCCAGCTTGTGCGTTCGGGGTGCCCCAGGTCTCACGGGGTGCGACCGAGCTTGGACCCCTCGGATTCTGAGGGCAGACGGGGAGCTGCGCTGCAGAGCACCCGCTGAGCTCCTCTCTCTGCCTTCCCTCCCCAGTGCGACCAGTACAAGAAAGGAATCATTTCTGGCTCCACGTGCAAAGACCTGTGTGAGGAGCGCAGCCTCCTCTTCCAGCGCTGCCTCTCCTCCTCTCCCACCCAGCAGGTAGGTCTCTCCCTGCCGGCGAGACCAAGGAGTGGCTGGGGATGGGTGCAAGTGCCAAAAAATGGGACCTGGGAAATGTCCTTCTCCACCCAGCCACACTTCTGCTCCTTGCCCGTCACCGTTCCTGATCCTGATCTTGCTGTCGCTTTCCTCCTGTCTTTGCTCCCATCTCCTTTGCTGCAGGTTTACAGTGGGCTCTGGAAGGAGAAGGAGGTGATCATCAAATGCGGCATTGAAGAGGCCTTGAAGGCAGACAGCAGCCCGGACTCCGTGCCCAGGAGGGATGTGGTTCTGTTTGACAAACCGACTCGAGGGACATCGATGGATGAGTTCAAAGAAATGCTCCTGAACTTCCTGAAGGTGAGTGCGGAGGGTCCCTCCAGAGCCTGCCGGCCTGGGGTGCCACTTGCTGGTCGGAGAGATTAAAGCCGCCTCCCCTTCCCTTCCCTCTGAACGAGAGCTCTGCTGGCCAACGCGCTCTGGCCAGAGCCGGTGGGTGCGGGACGGGGCTGACACACTGCAGAACAAGGACTGGGTTAGCCAAGAGAACCCTTCATTCTCACACAGGAATTCTTATTTGCAAGATTTCAGTATCAGATCCCTGGAGGCTGCTGTATGGCGGCTGCGGGTGGCACCCGCGGGTGACACACGTCCGACTGTACAGGATGGTACAGCACCAAGACTGCCTGACCCCTGTGGCTGCTTGTCCTCTCCCAAGCCGAGAGCTCAGCTCTTTGCTTCCCCAGTTCAGTTTCACAATACCGAGCCCCACCACAGGGAGCTGAAAGGCTCTGATGCCGTTTTTCTTGTTCTGTTGCAGTCCAACCTAGGAGATCAGACTTCTCTCGCAGCCTTGGTGAGCCAGATCATCACCATGGCCGATGTGAACCAGGATGGGAAAGTGTCTTTAGCAGAGGCCAAATCCATCTGGGCGCTACTTCAGCTCAATGAATTTCTTCTCATGCTCTCCTTGCACGAGAAAGAGCATACTTCCAAGCTGCTCGGGCACTGCGGGGACCTTTACGTCACGGAGAAGATCCCTCACAACTCCCTCTATGGAACAGATGTCCCCCCGTTCCTCCAGAAGCTGCTGCCTGCGGTTGTCCACCGAATCATCCACCAGTGGCTTGCACCAGCCTGGCCCCGGCGGGCAAAGATCGCGATCGGCCTTCTGGAGTTCGTGGAGGAGATATTCCATGGGACATACGGGAACTTCTACATCTGTGAGACCAGCTTTAAGAACGTGGGCTACAATGACAAATACGACTTCAAAATGGTCAACCTGAGGAAGGTGGCAACAGAGATGACAATCAGAGGGTTCCTCAAGGGACGTCACTGTGAGCAGAACGTGGACTGCACCTACGGGAAGGACTGTATGGCGACTTGCGACAAACTCATGAAGCAGTGCAAAGGCGACATGGTGCAGCCCAACCTGGCTAAGGTCTGCGGGCTGCTGCAGGACTACTTGCTGTACGGAGCACCGCCTGACCTGAAAGAAGAGCTGCAGAAGCAGCTCCGAACTTGCATGACCCTCAGTGGCCTGGCCAGCCAGATGGAAGTGCACCACTCCCTCGTGCTGAACAACCTCAAGACCTTGCTTTGGAAGAAGATTTCAAACACCAAATATTCCTAATGGGGGAAGCACAGCCCTGGAGTTTAGCACCTGGAATCGTGGGGTAAAGTCCAGCCAAGGGTTAAAGGCCTGCTTGTCCATCCTCTCCCCCGCGGGAAAAATACGCCCTACACAGGGAGTTCAGCATAGCTGCAGCCCCTTCGCCTTCACGAAAAACCAAACATCTTGACTTCCACCACCCAGCAGAATCATTGACAGGGTCTGCAGGAGCGTGCTGCAGTGCTGGGGCACCGGGAGCTGGGCTGAAGAACAGGCTTGGGGGAAGAAGACAACACAGAAAGAGATAAGGAAGCGGAGCCCAGCTGGATGCATCTAACTGTTTCTTGATTAACAGGAAAGCAGTGCAAAAAGATGAGAATGAATCATTCATGCTGTACTTGTCACATCTTATTTTGATGAACATCTCTGATGTAAATAAATAGCTTTTATGTGAATCACACCAGTACATCAATAGTGAAACAGCAGCCTTTTAAGTACCAGCTTTCTTGTGATCTAAAAAGGAGAAAAAGGTAGATTTTCTTATTCAGAAGTATCTCCTTAAGTATCTGAGTCATCTACCATGAGGTCCAGCTGCAAGTGAGGAAGCGGATAAGCTGTCTTTTCCACAGCATAGAATCCTGGCAATTGTTTCACTGCTTTTTTAAGTGCCTGACCCCATGATAGTGATGCAATGGGTTGTGTGAGGCTCTCCACCCAACTGCTTCTGCCTGTAGTGTGAAATTGTCTGCCAGGAAGCAGAGGCCATTCCCCCCTCACGTGCCAGGTTTTGAAGCACATAAGGTCAGAATAACTTAAAGGAAACGTAAGGGCTACAACACGATCACTTCTGACCAGCTACCGCACGTTCTCCATGCGTTCCTTCCACAATACTCAACCACCCATGCAAGGATAAACCAACCTTTCAGTTTAATCCTCTAAGATGGGTTTGCACTGCACAGGTTAAAGATTAATACCAGAATAATCCAGAATAAACCAGAATATCAAAATGAATTTCCAGAGAATCTTACACCAGTTATCGTTTGCTTGGCTGTACAAACACTACCAGGTCTCTAACTACTGTTTCCTTTAGCTGCTCAGTTGTAGCAACCTTGTCAAACTACGGGTAGAGAGGAAGGTTTATGTAAACCACCCCGAGCCCGCTCTGTTCCCAGGACAATCGTATTCCTGCTGGTACAGCGCGTATGCTGGTGCTCTTGCCAACTGCTTAGTGAAGCGGAGCGTATATCTGAAGTACAATCATTGAGAAAAAAACACATTTGACAGCGTATATAGCCTGTGAAGGCAATGGGTAACGTCATGGCTCCAAATTTATGAGCCCTTTGGAGGAGAGATACCAGTATTTCCTTCTATTAGTTCCATAGGATCATCATTACCTCTCGCTATTATTTATGGAGGAGATGTTTCAGTGCCAACAGTGCTCTAAATCTAGCACAGAGCCAGCGTAGCTTGCTCCCTGCAGAGGAGTCAGCTTCTCGACATAATTCATCTGTGGTAAGAATGAGCATTTGTAAGGTTTCTGTTTGAAGGGCTGCAAGTTACACAGCCAGCTGGAGTCACCCTTAATTCAATACTAACATCGCAAAGCTAGTCAGCACTCCGTCTCCAGACCCTGCACTGCGAAATGCAGGTACAGCTCCTGTGCCAGCACCAAGGGAGTGTCTGGTGGAGGGGGAGGGCAAGGACTGGAATTCTTTTAATGAGGCTCCATGCAGCTACCCCAGCTCCTCGTCTATTGTCCTGTATTCCCATGGCAACTAGCTCCACTGACAAATTAATTTTCTTCTCCTATTACAAAGGGAAACCTAACAACCATGCCAAATCCTCTCCTCATTTTCAGGAAAGCCATTTTTGACCCTCCCATCTGTTTGAAATCTTGAAGTAAACTTCGTCCTGATAACTGGCACTCCCACTACACTTAATCCCCACTGCTCCCTTCCCCCAAAGCAGTATTAGATAAAGCAGCAGGTAAGCAGATAAAGATGGAGGAAAACAAACACATTCCTCGCTTATCCACATCATCCCAAATATCAGAACCTCTATGCATTCACAATGAGAAGTTGTTCAGGAGAAAGACAGCCCATGTATTTAACAGAACTAGCTAAGACATTTCATTCAAATAAAGACTTTTGACAAAACCCACCCCATTACCATGTCATTAATCTGGACACACCAGTAACAGCACTGGACAGACACTCCAGATTCAGACTTATGACTCACACCCCAAGAGCACCGAGTTTTGTTCACCACTAATACAACGCACAAGTGTTTTCAAACAAGTGATTACGGTTTACAAGCTACAGTACAATATGGGAGAAAAATGACTAAAGGCAAAGCTATTTTACCCTCATAATGCCTCCTCCCAACTTCCTACAGTAGTTGGAAAAGGAAGAAGAGCCAGAACACTGCAAGACTGACAACTGGATCTTAACAGATGCTGCTGCTTGAGCAGTGTAGTAGATTTAAGAGTGCTAGAAGTGGACTGAGATAAGTACCAAGTTTCTACATTTCATTAAGGTAAGAAAAAATCACAGTTCTCATACCCACAGATAAAAAAAGTCCTAAATCCTATAATGGTTAAAAGTATACTTGGGGTGCTACAAATACACAAGCATAATTATTTCAGACTTATAGGTAGCATCTTTAATGTTTTTTTTTTTCCAACCTTCTTAACCACGTGGATTAAACACTGATCAAAACAGTGCTTCAGAATATGAGTGTGAAAATAGCACGTGAGCTGGGATACTGGCAGAAGCAAAAGATTACAGCTTTTAAGGCTATTCACCAGGAGTACAGCAAAAGCAGAAAGGACACTTGGAGCAGAGCAGCTATAATTTTTTTAAATTGACATTTGAGTATACAGGTTACAGCAAACATTCAGAACTGCATGCAAGCAGTATTGCGTGCGCTTTCACTAGCTGTAGTTTGCTTGAACCCACGTATGAGAAAAGATGAAGTTTTAGGAATCTTCAAATGCAGACACTGCTAAACCACTTCTTTCACTGTAGCCAGGTTTGCAAGAAATTCTAAAATTCAAGGCATGATCTGCAAGTAAAAAAAAAATGCTCAGGATGTTAGACAAGAACTTCAAATAAATACAGCCAACAGAAGTGAGCAATAAACGTCAACACTAAGAAGGAAATTAATCCACATCATTGAGACTCCTGCTGTTCACTACGGTACAATATCTAAGCTCAGAATTATACTTCGGTCCAGAACAACCACATGAGCCCTGCAACTCACACTGGCTGAAGTCACTGCAGACAGTGGAAGCAGAGTGCTTGAAAACTTGTGTGGATTAGAACCTAAAATGG
This sequence comes from Chauna torquata, assembly GCA_013399475.1. Taxonomy (NCBI): domain Eukaryota; kingdom Metazoa; phylum Chordata; class Aves; order Anseriformes; family Anhimidae; genus Chauna; species Chauna torquata. The sequence continues at coordinate 163,132 of VXAL01013000.1, read as the reverse complement.
TGACAGAAGGCACTAATAAATCAGACTACTTTAGAAGGTTCTGTGCCACTGCATCAGGAAGGTTTTGAAACAAAATCTTCTGACCAGACAGTGCCACTCTGGCAAATCTAGGAAAGGGATTTAACAGCACAATAGCAGGAGCCTGCTCTTGCTTACTCTTCTGCTATTAGGTTCCCTAAAAATCAAACCTCAGTGCAGAAGCAAGCTATTAATTGTGCAAAGAAAGAAAAGCTGGGCTTATTCCAGTGTTCAAAGCCATGACATAAAACAGTTCTAAACAGTGATGGCTAAGGTAATATGCAGAAGGATTTCTTTTACTTTTTCAGAACCAGTTTAAGACAAAATATTCATCTTTTCCACAGCTGAAAGCCAGGCAATTCTTTCAGTAAAGGAATATTCACAGCCCGGGACTGCCGTTCAGTCTTGGGAAAATGATTAGCAGCAAATGCCATTGGGAAAATTTTAATAGATATGCTATGCCTCACACAGTACAGGTCTAAAGAGAGCCTCATTAGGCACTCACTACCCCTACAGGACCCTTGATGTGAGTGAAGTCTGATGAAAAAAAATCAAATATGTATTTCAGGGTTAAAAGAAGTCAGGAAATTTAAATGGAACAGTCACATCTTAACACACACCTCTTTGCATAACCATATCCCCAACAACCTTATTAGCATTCTTTTCCAACACCACTGGTGGTAGGCAGTGACTTTTCCGAATTAAATGGCTCATTTTGCAGCCAGCAGCTACCCGCTTGGTTAATGGCACCTTTGGCCCTCATAATGCCCGTTTAATGAGGACATTTTCCAACATTTAGCACTGCCAGATTTTGTCAAGCTATTAGTCACTGCAAAGCCTTGCAGAGTTTCACAAAGCTATGTGTAGCCAGAGCTTCTCTCACTTCCAGCATGCTAGCACATAAAGGCAGCAGAAGCCAACTCAAAAGTTGCATTGTGCTCAATTATAGTTTTACTTTTTGTCTACTGTGTTACCAGCTAGCACATGATGCGCAAGGAAGCTACATCCCTGTCTTGAGAAGCGCTCCCCTTCCACATTTACTGAAAGACATTTTAATCTTTTTATTTCTTCAGCATGTCTAGGACACCATCTTACCACCTTGCAAATCTGTGACAAACATTTTTTCCAGCAGTGTTTTGTGTCAGACTGCAGCAGTATGAGACTGTTTTGATCATCTTGGGCACATCACAGTAAGTAAAGCATACGTTCTCAGTGAAAGTGTCTTTGATTAAACAGCTCTTCACTATACAGACAATTAAAAGAAATGCTGTGCTTTCCTGTTGTAACATTTATTAACATTAGTTTAATTTGAAATTGCATAGCTCTTATCTACACCAATGACTTAAGTAATGATTTTTCATTTGCTGAACTTTTGGTTTGCGATCTTGAATACCTAAAACAAATTGCTACAAATAAGAATACACCCTTCCCCCCACACCCACAACCAACTCTCGTTCATGCACAATCACTTTTTCCATCTGCTAAGTCATGTGCGTGAACTTTTAACATTTTATAAAATTACACATTTAGAGAACAAAATCCTGTTCCTATTTTAGTTACTTTATCTGCCAGAATACAGGAGTTCTGACAGGTGCACTTAAAAGGATGCACTCTGGGGACTAAGAAATAGTTTGACGAAAAAGTGTTTAAGACTGCTTGCAAAAACTGCTGCACTACCTGAATGGAGAAACCCAAAGCAGCCCACCTGAAGTACACGTTTGTCAGCAAAAGGAAAAACCCTGAATTTTAAGTTCTTTCCAGAGGCAGGCATTTAACATGTCACGAGGAGCAAGCTTTTAATTTGTCCATGCCCTGTAAGAAGTGAGAGGGACAAGATGTACCAACCCTAAGACTTCTACCTTGATACTGTTTTGATAACACACTGAGGTTTGAGTATGTTTCCAAGAGATGACGTAACACCTACCTTCAACATTTGAAGCAAATTGCAGAA
>VXAL01013000.1:138733-153847 GCA_013399475.1 Chauna torquata | reverse complement strand
GGGAGGCCCCGGCCCCCGCACCAGCGACTGGTACCGGGTCAGCGCCGCGCTGCCGGGGCGCTTCGAGCAGCCCTCCTGCTTCCGCGGCTACGGGTGAGCGCGGCCCCGGCCCCGCCGGGCCCCCCTCCCGCGGCCCCCGGCCCGGCCTGATTTGTCGTGTCCCCCGCAGGCAGCCGCAGCCTCACCCCCTGTACCGGACCAGCAGCCAGGCCTACGGGAGCAAAGCCCCCACGGTGCACGAGGTGCCGGTAGGTGCGAGCCCAGGTTCCTCGGCACCGTTTGCGTGGTGCACGGTGGGCGTACCGGTGGCTCCGACGCTCGATCCAACGGGTCCTGGCCTCCCGCTGGACCTCCCGGTGGGGGTTTTGCCTTCTTCCCAAGGGCACAGACACACGAGCCGCTGCCCCGGCAGCCCCGGTACGGCTCGCAAAGGCCCGGTTCCCGGGAGAGCCTGAGGCAGAGCTTCCCAACGGTCCGCGGCGAACGGCAGCACGGCTGGCGTTGGGCTGGTTTTCTTCCTCACGGGTCCGTGCCCTCGGCAAAAGCTGCCACACCGAGGCAGAGCAAACCTCCCTCCTGCCCAAAAGCAGCCAGGTTAGGAAGTTTTTGGTGACCACATCTCAAAGATGGCATTCAGCAGCCATCAGCAGACCCAGCAGCTCTGAACCATCTCAACTCCCTGCTTTAGTCCACAACATCCCTTGACAATGACCTCTTTGAAGTGCATTAAGATAAAGAACTCTTACAATTTTGTCCAAACTTCTGCAAATTACAGATGCTACTGATGTTGGCGTTTAAAACATCTCCTTTCTCGCTTTTCTCCTCACAGACCTCCTTTCACGTCACCTCACACGCGTTTTCAAATACTCTGGCACAGTGTGGCATGTATAGAAATAACGGGCTCAACACCTGCCTGGAGAAGAGCCATGTCACCGGCCCGGACAACTTCATCACCTCCTATGACACCCTCAACTTCCATCCCAGCTACAACGCCAGCGGGCCGTCACACTGTTAGAGCTGCGGCAGTAGCAGCTACCATACGAAGCCACTTCAGTTTATTGCTGGCTGCCTAGTTAACCCCCCCCTCAAAAAAAAAAAACAAGCAGGCAAACTGCAGCGCTGATCTTACCCTAAATCTATTGCTCAGCCTCATGTGGAAGCTTGACTGGAAGCACCACGCCTTGCACTGTAGCTGCTGGGTGAGGCTGCAGGTTATTTCAGCGAGACAGGAGCAGGTTTCTGTTAGGATCGTGCCCGCTGCCACCAGGCTGTGACGGGGCACTCTTATGAGAGCACTTGGCTTCAGGTTACCTCTCCTGGAAGCAGGTTGGGACGTCACAGCAGAAACGCAGGCTGTGTGCAGGGAATGAAGTGGGTAAGCAAGCTGGTATGAGAACTGTAGTGTTGAGAGAGCCCTAAACTTAAAATACTGTTTCAGAGCTGTTGTCTTAATAAAGAAACACATGCAGGAAAGTAATGTTGCTCAAGTTGCCCGTGAGTGAACAGGAATGCTGTGACTGCTAGCGCACAAGGGGCCGCTGACGGGCAGCACGCCGTCCCAGGCCGTGCTGCTCTGCTACTGCTTTGGGAACGCCACGCAGCTGTTATTTTTGGATGGGCCAGACTGGCTTTGTTGCGCACTCGGTATTGATTCTCTGCTAAGATAAGCAGGGAAAGGGCAATTCGTTCTAGCTGATCACTGGCTTCTGTGGCATTGGCATAGTGTCTGCTGCAAGCAAGTCTCAGCACTTAAGCAATACTGAAAACTGTAGGTGGTATCACCAAGGGGAGTAAAGCAGTATAGACTGTCAAAAAATAATTCATACGGCACAATAAGCAGCAGCAAATTAACACATGTTCACACTGTTAAACACATAAAACAGGATTTAATGAGAATTCTCCTAAACACACGAAAAAAGGAATGTTTCAGCTTGGTAAGGTGAGTCTTGCTATTACATACAATGTGACGAAATAGCTACAAAATTAACAGGTTAAAGGTAGCAGTACATTGCTAAAAACAACCCCCCCAACTCCAAACTCTTGTAAATATTTTTTTAAGTAGGACTACTAACTAGTTAAGGCCACAAATTTAGCTATGAAGGAAAAGCAGATTATATCCATGTTATCAAAACTGAATTCAATAATTTTCTGGGAAAAACACACACAGCCACTTTGGTACTAGATGAAAATCACTAATTTACAGAATTAATTTTCCTAGGAATAATATCTTAGTTTGTAAAGATTGTGACTAAATTACATTTAAATAGTTTATATGAACCATTCTGTTTAATTTATAGGCAGCCTATAGTTACAAATAATAGAATGACATACATTTCAAAAATATACATTCCCTTTTCTCTGTAACTAAAGATCCTTTAAACTCTTGGCTCATGTACCACATATCATAAAAAAATAAGATTTTTTAAACCATTTCTGTACTACTTAGTGAATAACCAAAATGCATGTTTTCCAGAGGTATTCATTCAGCCTTTGTATGTTCAATGGTTTCTTGTAGAAAGCATGTTCATCTTTCTTACCTCTCAAAATTACAATGCCTTAAGAAATTATTAAAAAAAAGCCAACTAACACAAAGAAAAAAATATTTTCCTAAGTTTTATTGTAACAGCCGTAGTTACACAGGCAGTGAATCATTTATACAGTATCTGCACTAAAAGGAACACCCTATCACATTTTGCTTAAAAACTAGTTTTGAGGAGTAACTAGCCTGCCTGTTTATGGATGAGAAACAGTCTTACCGTATAGGTTAAACATAGTGATAGTACCTATAAAAATGGAGCAGAATACTATTCCAGCTGATAGCTAAAAAAAATAAAATCAGTATAATATGTCTAAGTGCTGCAGCAAATGATACTCTTCATATATTGGAAATATTTGTGTCATTTTTATGTAGTCTTATAAACCATGTGGGAAGCGTGACAAGCTGATACATTTAAACATATTTGTAAGGTAAAGGTGCTCAGTTAAAGTCACCAAGTACAAATCTGAAGTCCAAAACCAAACAGCATGTCATCAGGCCTGTACTTGTGCTTTTTTTTTTTTAAACATTCAAAGCCCAGTGCATGTCCATGCTCCTGGGCCCACCAGCGAGGTTTCAGTCAGCCTACCAAGCAATTCCAGTCTTGCACTGCAATGCGTTTGGCTATCTCAAAAACAACAACAGCTAAATTCACCTTTGCTGAAAAAACACCAACACATTTGAACAAGTAAATACACTGAGCACAGAAATGGGCCTGAAAAGTTAACTTTTTTAACATTTAACACATTAAAATAAATAAGCAACCCTCTAGCACTCACTGCTATTCCTCTGTCAGACTCTAGATAATGCCTTGGCTTTCCCATAACTTCTTTCTTCTCCTGAAATAAAAAATGTGAAGGGCAGAATTAATACAAACAGTTGTGACAATTTTACACATATTTTTATCCACAGAATTTTCTGCAGGTGGAATAATTTAGGGATGAAACTACCTCTTAAAAATATACATTTAGTGGCTTTTGTCAGCTATTTTCCACCTCTTTCCATACTTGATCTAGAAACACCCACCTCTTTTCTTCCTTGCCTTAATCACCCCCCTTCTTGTTTTATTCCTGAACTGAAACCAGTTTCTTTGAACAGTTTTGCGTGCTGCACACCTTACATCACCCTCATATAACCTGCATCCCAAAATACGTTGAGGTTATGTGATTCACTTCCACAGAGGTCTGCTGAGAAGGGAGCAATCTGCAAGTTTCAGCTGCAGCCAGCCACACGAGACGTGCCTCTGCACGTGCGTTTGCTCAAGACTACCAAAGTTTGCTGTTCCTCCTCGTCCCTTCCGCATACCATATTTCTCGGAACTCTGCTGTATCCTCACTTAACGTTTTTTTACCTTACTTATGTCAAAGATGTATTTTCTGTGTTTTTACTTTCTTACATTTCACTGTTTTATTGGGCTTAAGAAATACTGACCTGTTTGTTCAGGTGTTAGAGGCCCAATAAGCCTTTTTTTTCTTTTTTTTAAATATATGTACAAATTCAAAATGTCGTTCTAAAGATGACACATTTTACCACAGAGAATCTACCTGAAAGTCTCCTTCTACTTTATATTCTGAAAGCAAGATTTTCACGTTTGCAGATAAAATCACACAAGGCTGTATCATCGAACCATGGCAATCTGCAGTTCTTAAAGGTTTGAAAAATTAAAAAAAAAAAATATATATATATATACACATTAGTAAAGGAAATGGTGGCAGAGATGGTCTGTTTCTTCCTTTTAAAAAAAGCAGCTACATTGCAAAACACATTCCTAAAAGAGCAGCAAAGAACTGTTTATAAAAAACGAAGGTATTCCTCGTGGTCCCCTGAGGATCCTTGAAGACTGCCTTTCCTGAAGCACAGAAAAATATAGTTGCTGTGACAAAAATAAAACAACGTACTCATTTTCAAAGTCCGGAGCGAGCACAGAATTATCTGAGAACTCTGGTATTGCAGTCAGGATGCTGTAAGTTAACAATAAAATACGCTGAGGGTAACTTCCAAATTAGCAAGATTTGTGCTCTGAATGAGGAAATAATTATGCATTAAAAAACAAAAGCAGCAGTCATTTAAAAAGTAACTCCTTTACTTCCTTGATTAGAGCTGAGTTTATTGCTCCATGCAAGTATATACTGCCACAGACAGAGGATCAAATTAATTCATTGGAAGGGCTGAAATCATGGGAAGAGGAGGCTTGTTCTGGGCACTCAACCAGTGCCTTTTCAGCCGTCACTGGAGATGCCAAAAAAGGGTTGGGGGGGCATATAGTCTGCCTACTGTACAGTTGGCTGCCTGTTATGATCAGTATCAACAGGAAGGAAAAAAAAAAAAAGCGTATCCATTTCGGTACCGCATCCATCGCCTCAGCCCCGAGTGATCGGTACCGCAGTCCCCAGCCTGGTACCGCCTGCGTGACTCCTGCTCATGGATGTATTCGCACTCACTATGATCTTTCTACTCATCAGCTGTTCGACCTTTAATCTGTAAAATATGACAGTTTTTGTTCCCAGTCACACGCTTCTCTTTTTAAATAACTGATGGGAACTGTACCCAGAACTGCCAGCATAGCCACGGCGCTCGTCGTACGGCTGAGGCATCATTCCGCAGATGTTCCTCGTATGCTATTCAGTTGTTCCCTGTGGGTGCTTGCTCCTCCCTGGCAAGTCAGCAATTCTAGCGGGACAAAGACTGGAAACATCACTTGCTGAGACCAAAGAAGACAGAGAGGACGTGGAGGCAGGGTGGGAACACCCGCAGCGTATCAGTGCAGAGCAGGAAGGGCGACGGGCTGGGTTGCGTATCAGAACAACTCTTCCCTCCCTCCCTGAAAACTAGCTCAGGCTCCCTGCCTTCCAGGAGAACCTGTGCTGGGTGTTGCAAAAAAAGAAAGACTCCACTTCTCGACCATAAACGCTAGGAAACAAAACTGCTGTTAGGGTTTTGCTAGGATTGCAAGCACCATTCTCACCTCTAAGAATATGCACTTTTTTTTTTTTTAAATACACCTATGTACATTGTAGATTCTCCTACATTTTCTGCTATTAAGAACATTCCCTTAGATGGCTGCATCTTTTAAGATCTGGATTCTGTCTCACAGTCACAAGGAAGTCACACGCTGTCGTCACAGGGGAATATGGTCTTGGATTGCTGGTGGCTGAAGACAATAGGATGCTGGAAGCAAGAGCAGCAGATGAACTGAGATCCCGTTCCCAGGTTCAGCTAACGCAAATGCTGTGATCGACTTTGAGGGAGACATTCTTCACTCACAAGTGTTACTGGCACGAGTTAATTGCAGCTTTGGACTACAGACAGGAGGGAAAAACTAACACAAAAATACTACTCACTAACGATGATCACACAAACCATAGGAGCACTGCGGTTTCACGGTCCATGGTCAGAACTCGATTTATTAAACATTATAAACTTCTCAATGTACACCGTTTCCTATATACAAATCAAGTTTATCAATTTTAAAAAGTGCTGTTTGAAATTAGCTTTTATTTAAAGCACAAGGTAATCAGAATTGCATCTTAACTGAAAGTGAATCAGTTCACGAGTAGTATTGAGAACACAGACACATTGACAGGGGCACAAGACACCTTTTAAATCTTAATGTTGATTTACTGAAAATTTTGAGGAGAAACATTCAGCTTATTTCATACAAACAGTACACAGTGCTTCCATCATCTCTACTAAGTACAGGTTAATCCTTTTAAAGCAAGGTACTCTGAAAACTTCTATTTTAAAATACCAGCCTATTTACTTATTCCAAACAAAAGGCCTAAATCCTGCAACTGAATCAAGGCAGACAAAAATATATGCCTGCGCAGACCTACTGCAGGCGCGTGAGCTAAGTAAAAAACACTTTCCCAAGGTACCCTACCACAAAAATGAAATGATCTAGCATACTGATCTGTTAAGCCAACCGGCCAGCCCAAGGATTACAAAAAGGTGGCCAGACAGTAAGAAATGTCAAGCGACCACTATAAACATGTTCAAAATGTAACTGCACAACAGCATAAACACGCAAAGGATGTTGTTTATTTCTCTACATGCCACGGTTACTTTTTCTACTTTATGCTGCGCTGCAGTTTGCCAATATTCTGCAAATGCAATCGCATCTGGAGATACTAGGCGATACCGGATCCATTCTTGACTGCTTTTGCTCCATTTTGCAACATTCAGGCCAGCCTCCGGGAAGACTGCTGAAGAGATTAAGAAACAAAGTGATACTACATAGCTCGGCTGAGAGAAGTTCTGTAGAGGACTAGATAAAGAGAATATTGAATCAATTCACAGGACAAGATGCAAGAACAAACTACTCAAAGGACTTCACTACACACAAATGAAAATGAAAGAACCAGTCAACAGTTTAAATCCACACCTTTTGGATTTTTCAGTGAAACTGGTGTGGGGACACTTTTAGTGTGATATGAACCCACTACTTCAATGCCATTTAAAGTTAGTACAAATAAAAAGACAGTATTGAAAAATTGCTTTATTCTGGGTGCTTAAACAGAGGCAGAGAAAGCTCTATCAGTATGAAAGAACAGTGCTGAAAATATCCTTGGCGTTTACGTTAGGGACTTCCTACAGCAAACCTAGCTTTGCTCTATTGCACAGAAATTGTAAATGAAAATAAAAAGTTCACAGAAATGTAACATTTTAGAAACCACTGTTGAAGAAAGAAAGTAAGGGCACTCGATCGAAGTTCATTCGGAAAAACCAAAACCCATCTCTGGGTAACTGCAGGGCATCAGAACTCGACTCAAGAGTTACGAGATATTGTTTCAGCCTTGCAGGCCCAACAGTATGTAAGTAGTGAAATCCACAGAAATCACGTTGTCTGAATAGACATGCTCCTTCACTTTCTTCAACTGCAATTGTGCTTTGAATCATCTGCTAGCAGGAGGTTTTCAGCATTCAAAAAGTACTTCCAGCGGCTGCCGAGATTGCTTTACACAGGACGTGTAGACAGATTGATCCACTTTGTTTACCTGGATTTGCATTTGGATCTTCACAGATGAATCTCCGCACCCACAGCTGCACTGACTCCACTGCAGTTCTGCTCAGTGAGCTCACCCAACAGTCCTCGGGGTGGGAGAGCTGAGACCCGCGCATAAAACCACGACATAGGATTGTCCTAAGGCAACTTGAATGTAAACAAATGTCAGACAGTCGGCTTCGAAAGCATAGCATTGTTATTAAATGCCGTGTTTTCCTAGGATCTTTCTGTGCGCAAACAGGTTTCCTTTTAATATATGATTAGAGGCTTCATAATTTAAAGCATGATCAGACAGTATCTTCTTATCTACAATAACTACAGTATCCTGTAGTAATGTAAGCCCTAAAAATCATTATAAAAATATTTCCTTAGAGCGCTTTCAATAATTTACAAAATTCTACAAAAACTAAGTATGTTTATCCATGATATCCCTGTTAAATAGAAGCATTTTTCACATTAGTGTGTATATGATATACATACATCTGCCTCTCCCACCATCTCTCCTTTCATGTCTCAAATTTTATCAAGATAATTACAATGACAGCTATTTTCTAAAAATACTGTTATTGTGGGGGAAAAAAAAAGTGTACTTACATTGAAACCTTTATTTTCAAGAGGGAATCTGGGCAGTCCCCTGCAGGTACGTCAGTAAATTTTGCACAGTTTTTGTCTAAAACTTCCTGCCCTTGGTCCAGTTTACAGTCAGTTTCCCTGGTCTGCAGGACAGGCAGTTTTCCTTCCAAACTATAGCTGGATACCTGATTTTCTTCCTGCCTGTCACTGTCCTGGTGGACAACTTTTTCATTCTTAATGCACACGTGCACACCGTTATCCGCACACGCTCCTCCACTAGTTTTATCCACTGTTACTGCAGTCACATTTAGTTCCTGCAGTGGGCAACCTAAACTTGGATCTGGCCTGTTGTCCTGCTGGTTATTCTCTCCATTACTGCACACACGTATACTCTGCTGACATGTTTCTCCGCTAACTTTATCTGCTTTTACCACTGCCATACTGTGCTGTGGGAGTGGGGGACCTAAATTCGAATCTGCCCAGCTGTCTTTGCAGATATCCCCTTCCTCAATCCGCGTCTGTATGTTCTCAGCTTTGGATGCTCCTCTGCAAACCTTATCTACTTTCACTGCTGCCACGCTCTGTTCCTGCAAGGGGCGACCCACACGTGAATCTGACTGGTCTCCTGAAGTAGCAGCCCTTCTGCGACCCTCTGCCTCCTCTTTGACATACAAAGGAGCAGCCTCCAGTCTTTCACAGGTTTCTGCTGCATGGGGACAAGACACTTCCACAGTGAGCTTCTGAGAAGAACTGGATTCATTTATTGCTGTCTTATTCTCCCCACTAAATTCACCTTTCGGCAAGGAGGCTTCTCTTCCCTGCTTAAGTACGTCCATACCCTGGGAAGCTACCTCTGTTCCTAACGCACTGCTTTGGCTGAGCAAACGCTCTGCTTTTTGCTTTTTGTTCAAAAGCATGGATTTCTTCCTGTCCCGAGCGTACTTTAGACCTGCGATAAATTTACTCGAAATTTTTAAGTGAAAGGTGTTCTTTCTTTTAGATCTAGATTTTGCATTAATTACTTTTCGTACTTTACAACCTTCATTTTTGTAGTTTTTAGGTGGAAGCGTTTTCTGCACAGGCTCTGTATGAGGGATGTCCTTTTTACCTGTTGCATTTCCAGATAACGCACCAGCACCACTGCCTTTAACCCCCACCATTCCTTGCTTAGCTTTTGACTGACCAGTGGTATGAAGATAAACATTCTCTGCAGAGGAAGCAGTTTTCCCATTATCAAGTAACATTGCACTTTTCCCTTCCGTTCTCCGAGAGTTCTTCAACTCATCAGCTTGCTGAGATCCCTTAGTCTTTTTACCCTGACCCAGCAAGAGGTCAACCTCATTTTCAACCGGCTGTTGCTTTGCTTTTCCTTTATTAGCAGTTTGTTTGGTCACCCTCAATAGGTCTAGAGTTGCATCATCTTTTTGCATCTCTGAATTGCTTGCAGAGTCTTTAGCCTTTTCTGCCAAAAATTTCCTAATTTCTTGTTCAATGCTGTCATCGCTATCCACTGAACTGCTATCATCAGCGTCTGATGCAGCTGTGAAAGTACATTTTTTATTCTTAGCTATCTGCAGGTTATTCTGGTTTGAAATTGGTTCAGATTTATATCCTTTTTTAAGTTGTAAATCAAACTCTAAGTTCTTAATGGTTTCTGGCCTTTCGCTTGAAAGTTTGACATTTATGTTGTCTGGATGATTTCTGACTGCATTCTCTTTCACAGCTTTTCTGGATTTTGAGAGGCAGCTTTTCAGTAGCAGAGGATTTTTACATTTCCACTCATTTTGTTGGAGGCCACTAAATTCATCCAGCAGCTGAGTGTCTGTCTCGGTAAACCTGACTCTCTTCTTGCACTGAGATTTCTGGTCCTTAGACTTCTTCCTTAATTTTCTTTTAGACCGTAAAAGGTCCTTGATAGCACTATCAAGGTCCTCATCACTATCCAGAGAACTGCTCTCATCATCTGAACCATCCCTCTCTTGAGTTTGGATGGTATTTTTCATAAGCTTTCTGGTGCCACTCTGAACCTGCAAAAAAGGATTTACAGAATCCAAGGCCACACATTTGCCAACAGATCCGGACAACTCAGAAGACATCAGCTGCTGCTGCCTAGTCTCGTTGCTGTTGAGCCTTTGAGCATCACAGAGTTCTTCAGGGCTGCTCAGGGCACACCCCTCCTGGAGCACAGGAAATTTTGAATAGGTATCTGGCTGGAAATATCCTGTCCCCAGCTGTTCAGGTGCTTTTGGTGCACCTTGTTTCACTGTTCTGTCTTCCCTTTTAAGTCTCCTTTTACGACTCAGTGATAGCTTCAGTGTTTTGGGAAGAGAAGGCTCAAGAGTACCAGTGAGGCTGTTTTGATCAGATGGCAAAGGCATCTGGATCGAGTGTGACAGGCTGGGAGGCTTTGTTACAAGGCTTTCCGACTGTGCTTTCAGAGCCAAAAAAGCCCTGATTTCTTGCTCTATGCTATCATCACTGTCCACAAGGCTGCTGTCACTTTCACAACGGGAGGATGAGAGAAGCTGGGGAGAAAAGAAGGAGTCCGCAGTGAGGGATTTGTTGTCACCTCCCAATTGGGATGGCATGATTGTTTTGGAAATATCAAGGATAGCTTCTGCACACATGAGTTCTGCAGATGTGTCTGCTCTGCAAGAGGCCTGCAACGTGAGCTCACAAGCGGCAATCTTGTTTTCCGGAGGTACAAAATGTCTGGCTTTTTTCAGTGGTTTAAACAGCTTGTTAAATTCATTGCTGGTGCTTTCTAGTTCTGTTGACTTTGAATTAATTTCTTTTCTTATGTTGCTTATAGGGCTTTTATGGATTTCTGGCGAGGCACTTTTTGGTGAGCTAATTGTCAGGCTTGCAGAAATGTCTGCTATACCCTTTGCATCAAATTGTTCCCTTTGCAAAAGGACAGAGCCTGTTGCATGACTTGCCTCCTTTCTGATCTTCTCTAGCTGATAAAGCTGAATGGCTTCTTCAATACCATCATCACTACTTGAGTCAGATGCGTGCATGCTCTCGTTCTTAAGTGCCCCCCTAGTTTCCCAGTAATTAGCTCCACTTTCTTCATTTTGCTGCACTAACCAGGGCTGGCTGGCAGTGGCCATTTCTAAATATGCTCGGTTCACTTGGCTAAAGTCACTAGGCTCTTCCTGGATTTTGGACTTCAAACACTTGGACTGCGTGCTGGTTTTCTGTAGCTTGGGATGGTGTCTCAAGAGGAGTGCATTACAACCTTGCTTCATAGCACCACAATTTGTTTTGTTAGTTGTTTGTTTGTTGCTTTTCAGGACAGATCTCACATGGGAATCTTTTTTATCCTCCCCGATTACACACTTGCTGATTTCTTGCTGCTTTTTCTCATTCAAGAACTGCACTATTTCAGCTTGTATGCTCTGTTCAAAAGAATCATCACTACTGATGCTTTGAGGGGAAGCAGGCTGTAGCCTCTTACCAATTCCCAACTGGTCTGAAAGGTACTCGTCAGAGAGCATCTCTGCTTCAAAATTCACAGGGAGCAGGTTACTGGACATTTTGTTCTGGGAAAATTCTCTCTTAAACCTTTTGTCTCTGCTTATATTTTCAGAATGCTCTGCATTCCTCTGTAATGACTGCTCACTTTTGCTTTTTGCTTTCAAGTACTCTTGAATGGCTTCCTCTATACCACGGTCAACAGAATCATCACTGTCGGAATCAAGCAACAGAGTCCCAAACCCCACATTCTCTTCCACTTCAGTGTCGTCTGAATCAGCAGGGCAACCATGCTTGGTATATTTAGGATGCTTCCGCAGCAATGTGGTGCTAGATGTGACCCTATTACTAGCGCGCTTGTCTCCCTTTTGTTTCTTCTGCATAATACAATCATACTCATTGTTCATACCCAGGGGAGACTCTTGACTTTGCAGGCTGTTTATGATCATCTGAACTTTTGCACTTACAGAGGTTCTAGTGACGTCCCCTTCACACTCAGAGAAGCAAACAGGGTATCTACAATTCCTTGCCGGCCCAAAGGATTCCCATTGCGTTTGAAGAGCTACCAAGGGAGAAGCATTCATAAGGAACATTCTAGCAGACAACAGCAAAGTCCACAAAGGAGCACTTTTTCAGACTGGTCTCTTTTCCATCCTATGATAAGAAAAGAAGAAAGTACTTTTTTATTACATATCTAACTGCTGAAAAATTCCACGTAACAATACTTGGTAGCACAAACTGTAAACTGTTAACACTCAGACTGACCATGCCAGATAATCACAACAGCTACTGCTCAACATCACTTGAACTGGTAAATCAGTCACGACTGCCATTAAGGAGAAGACAGAACAGTCATCATTTGTGGTTTCCAGTATTTTCTGGCACAACCATCATCCAACTCAGGTAATCACCTTCACTTCTGAACTCTTCCTGTACTGTTCATGGAAGGTTGCACTCTCTTTTGAGTATGTTCCTAAATAACCCTGTATTGTCAAGAGTCACTCTGATGATATTTCAGTGCACAGGTGCGTGAAACCCCTTCTGCACTAACATTGTTTTAAAATTTTTGCAATGAACTTTGTAGCAAAAGAGAATAAACAAATTTAAGGGAAACTGTCATAATAAAGTGGAATTGGTGGGAGTGTAGAACCCTGCAAAATATTCTGCTTCCTGCATTTCCTTTGGCATAACTGCCTTTTTTAAAGGGCTCCCTCCATGGGAAATCCCTCTGCTCAGCTCTTCAGTTTTATGATGAAAACAATGTTGGCTGTGTCCACATGGTATATAACGGGTGGATGTGAATGCAGCCTGCCCACGATCTGAGGTGGTGGAACACAAACCAACTCCTGTTCAAAGAGCAGAGAGATTGGGTTAGCATCATGCCAGCTCTGAACTCTCACACTAACCCAAGACAGCTCTTATTAGTTTTGGCTGGGCGTTAAATGCATGCAACGGGGGAACTCTGGGCAGCTCAAAGAGAAAGAAGGGGAACTTATTTCTTCCTGAAACATACTATACGGTAATAGCCCTGAGACAGCAATCATTCTGACCTCACTGCAGGATAAAACCTTTTCGTAAACACAAATCTTCAGGAGTTTGCAAAAGCAGTATTATAGTATAAGCGCCAAACAGAATGAGGCCCTGTTTTGTGGGACAGTGAAAAAAGCTGTCCACGGAATGACTGATGACACCCTAACGGAACTTCCACGTGGCTCCTCAAGGGCTGAAGGTTTCACCTGCAGCATCATTTCGTGGGATCAGAACAATACCTGGCTGACACAAGGCATACAGCAGCTGCCATTAAAAAAACCTGCTGCAGTAGGGCTCTTCCACAAGCCCAATGCGCCGTCTCCCACACAAACTCAGCCAGTCCCGATTGCAATGTGGCACTGTACTCTGTGAGCCTACAGTTGTGGTTTTTTTTTTTTATTTTTTTTACAATCAATCTTGCAGCATTCAAGTTTTAAGTGCAGGGATCAAGAACATCCTTGCTTGATGGTTCGTACCTGGAGCAACCTGACACACGCTATTTTAACTTCCACCTTTTTAGTCAACTGAAGATAGTTTAGATTTACTTCTGCTCTACACATGCCAATAAAATCCAAGCACTCCCAGCCTTTCATGTACTAAGCCATGAGCTAACCTGGGAAGCGTCTCACAGGAGGAGCTGAGAAGCCCGCTATGATGCTGGTCAGAACTGAAACTTTTAGAAAAATGTGAATGAACATAAAATTTCTAAAATAGTCTCTAACACATTCACTGGGTCAACGATAAATTAAAAGTGGTTTTCCTTGTAATAAGCAGCTAAGGTTCAAACAGGTAGGAATTAGAATACCTAATTATCCTGAAGAAATGCAATTAACATACTTAAGTTCCCAGCTTCACAAAAAACCCAACATATTTCCTATTAACCTACATCCACAGTTTCCAGAAAAGGGGCAGATGTCTTCATTATCCCACACTCGGATGGCTGTTGCACTACAAATATTGCACAGGACTGGGATTAACTTTCACATCACTCCTTTGGGTCATGGCCTACACCCTAGTGGCAGTTGCTGAAACTCAACTGTGCACTGGTAAATCACGGAGATGTGTATTAATAGCACCTGTATTTATTTACCACCTCTACCACTGAAATACAACTGCATTTGGAGAAAAAGCACGGTAGCTATAAAGGCTACAGGTAATGCACCGTAATGGCTGAAGATAGGAAGGGATGCTGTGCCCCAGCCATGGCTGATGGGGCCAACCTTGCTGCTCCCCACACTGATGAAAACCTGCTCTCAGGCCAGCCTGCGGGGGCAATTCATGGAACCACGGCCTGCCCCGGGCTGGAGGGGACCTCAAAGCCCACCCAGTCCCAGCCCCTGCCATGGGCACGACACCCCCCACCAGCCCAGGCTGCCCAAAGCCCCCTCCAGCCTGGTCCTGGGCGCTTCCAGGGATGGGGCATCCACAGCTCCTCTGGGCACCCTGTTCCAGTGCCCGACCTCCCTCATAACTCCTCCATGTCCCCCCACCCCAGCATGCACCCCCCGTGCCTCAGTTTCCCCTCTAGGGGCAGGGGATGGGTGTCGTCCGCTCTCCCGGCCCTGGATGCAGCAAGGGGGAGGCGAGGAGATGGCATCGGACCTCTCGCCGGCTCAGCGCCCACTGCCTCCTGGGGAGCTGGACCCACAGAGGGGACAACCGGGAGGCACCCACCCACCGCGAGGTGGCTCTGAGGGACACCCACCCGATGGGCACCCACGGAGGGTGTGAGGGGACATCCCGGGGAGCACCCGGAGGCGAGGGGACGCGAGGGGACACCCACCCACAGAGGGGCTGCTGCGTGAGGGGACGCGAAGGGAAGTTCAGCCGGGGGGCACCCGCGGAGGGCGTGAGGGGACGCGAAACGCCACTCACAGCGACAGCACCCACAGGGGCTGCGCGAGGGGACGCGAAGGGACACCCACCCGGGCCGGAGGGGTCACCCGGAGGCCGCGTGTGCGGGGCTGCCGCCGCCGCGGGGCACCCCTTCCGCCCG
>VXAL01013000.1:121705-138263 GCA_013399475.1 Chauna torquata | reverse complement strand
AGGGCAAGGTGCGGGGCCTGAAGCCCTCATCGCGCGTTGCCCGCGCCCACGCGCGGCGTGGGCCCTGAGCTGGGGCTGAAAACACGCGTGGTGGGTGTCCGCGCGTCTCTTCCGAGGCAGCAGACATGTGCAACCCGCAGGACGGGGATAATTCACAGCGCTTCCTTCCTGGCGTGGTGGGAGCTCCGGGGGGGGATCAACTTAAAATATCAGCAAAACACACCACTTGCTGCCCCAAACCCGAAGTTTGGGGTGCAAAACTAGAACAGAGGTTAAGAGAGCTGAGGCCTGTTTTTTTCCAGAAACTTTCCACTTCAAGTGTGGGCTTACTGGAGGAAAACTGCGGGCCCTGCGCTTCCTGGGGTCACTGCTGTCCCAACCCACCCGTGACAGTTCCCGCGCTGCAGAGCCGCGTCCACGCTGATGGCATTGCAGATCCCCAAGCACCAGAATCCTCTGTGACGGGACACCCGTTTCAACCTGCTCATTCACTGAAAACCACAGAATTAGTCAGCTCTCGGTCTCTAAGTCTTCACAAGCGTTTCCATTCTTAGTTTCTGTCAAATGGAAAAACTGGTGCGTTAACCCCAGGTGCTGCCTGTTCACTTTACCAGTGCATTTTATAGCCATGGCGCTTGAATACCTGTGTTGTTACAGATGAAACCAGCATCTTTTGGCTGGGTGTTGCCAAAATCACAGGGAAAATGCTCAGGTGATGAAATGTCAAGCAAACAGCAGTAGGGAACAGCAGGTACAAAGGGTCCCGGGCTGAAAGGGGGTGGCAGCTCATGGCAGTGCAGACCAGGCACCGTGCTCACACCCCACTGGGCTCCTCTGTGGTAGGGGGAATTGTTCCCAGTGCACGAGAATGTGGTGGGTGGGTGTCAGAATCAGACCCATTCCCCTTAATAAATGTATCACGTACAGTCAATCATTTTCCGTGTCACTCTTCATTCAAAGCTCCGGGCACTTTGCGTGAGCACAGTGACTGACGCTGTCGTTTCTGCTGCAGCTTTGACAGCATGTCACAGTCCTGCAGCTCAGGTGAAGAAGTTTAACTTGGAGTTAGAGGGCGGTTTCCTGACGTAGCATTATACGCCAGTAAGAGTTTAGCCTGGCTCCAAGGTGAATCCATTCTGTCCTTGCAGAAAGAGAAGGTGCTGCTGGAGCTTGCGATGCTGCCAGACTGAGCCTGCCTGTCCCTGGTACGGGTGCAGGGTGGGGTCTGAATGCTGCAGCTCTGAGCTGCAAGGATTTTCAGATGTTTCAGGTGTTTTTGTGCTCACTCTGCAGCAATGCATCACAAGGTGCGTGCTGAAGTATGCCGCGTGCTGTGGAATGGATATCCACCTGCTTTCGCCCCAGAGATGGTTGTTTTGGGGAGCATGCATATTTTCAGCCTGAGGCAGAAAGAATTGTGCTCTTTCCTAGACTCCAAATTCATGTTCTAATTTTTTTTCCCAGGAGTCCCCTACCTACCAGACCAGGTCTGGTCCTGCTTTTCTGGGAGCACGGGACAGGACCATGTTTCAAACCTTTAAGCACAGTTATAGACTCAGCTTAATTTATCTCCTGCTCTTATGGTAGATAAAACAGCTGAAAAGACATTTGCCTGTGTGTTTTTTTCTTTTTCTTTTTTTCTTTTCTTTTTTTCCCCTGGGATATGCAATATGCTTTTCTTTTTTGAAACGGCTCTCTTGAACAAGACTGCTGAAAACAGCACAGCCAGTATCTGTGTGTAGAAGAAAACAATGAACTTGCTTTTCCTTAGCTGCAGAATTGCGGCCTGGAGGTGAGGAAACTTTCCTCGTTTCACCATGTTCCTCCTAATGCCACTCCAGAGGAAAGAAAGGGCTCTTGTATTCATGTGTCCTCTCAGGCCAAGTCAATTTGCATGTGAATGCACTTTAAAAATAAAATTAAAGTCAAAGCTATGGCCAGAAGCCTGATAAATGTGCTTGTGCACATGCAGTTGCTTGCAGGGGAGGGAGGCTGGCTGCTGCTGGAGAGCACTGCTGTCACCAGTGGAGGAGGCGTTTTGTGGCTCTGCAGAGCAAGTTGGCCTCCATGTGCATCCTTTGACTTGAAGCAAAAACGGAGCCTCTCCCTGAGGTCCCATTAGGGATGATTTGTCTTCCTGATCCATGATCTTTGTGGAAATGTGAGCAGTGGTCCCTGTCCCCATGTCCCTGGTGGACAGAAGACAAAGTCACAAGCACTAATTGGACCCCTTGTTAGGAAGGCAGGGATGGCAGGAAACATTCATGTTTTCAAAATGAAACATCTTCCCTGACCTCAGGATCTGCTCATCCCATTTGCAGCTTATTGCAGGGGGTAGGAACAGGCTCTCATTATAGGTGGCTCTGGACACATTAGAGGCGAAAGCTGCTGTGGGTTATCAAGCCTGAAACCAGAGTTCAGGTGATGACTTTTTTTTTCCTCCAGAAAGAAAAAGGACAAGATTAAAAACAAAATAGTAAGAATAAAAGGACTCACCTCGCAGATCTTCCTGTTGTCAGGAAACCTGTGGCTTCGCGGCCAATTACGGTTCTCACGTGGGGCCATGTTAAAACACCAGGCATTTCTGCGCTGCTGTTTCGTTGGGATGTGAGTCATATCCGATACCAGCCAAGGGCACAGCTGCATCTAGGACACGGGGGAAATTGACAGCCTCGAGTTCTGCAAACCTTTTCCTCTGCTGGTGGCAGTTGTGCATTCCCCAAGTATGTCTTTGAGTCTGGGGGCAAAACCAATCCATTAAAGTGGAATCCCGCTGTGACCTTTAAGTTTTTGGTGGAAGCAGCATTGGGGAGGATGTGGAGGGAGTCTGGTCTGAAGCTGAGCTCAGCCAGGATTTGGGGTCCACATATCACGTGGCTCCACCGAGCTTCAGGAGGTCCAAAACTTTTGTCAAAAAAAGTAGTGCAAGCATTGGTTTTAAATAAATTGAGTGGGCTGCTTATCTCTGGTTCAAAACAGGGCTCAGGTGGGGCTTGAGCGCTTGCTTCCCTCTTTCATGAATTTTCTCATGCGGAGAGCACATGGGGCATCCCGGGGCAGCGGCGGAGGCTCCGCTCCCACGTCCCCCCCCCACCATTCAGCTCCTTCAGTCTGATTGCAGGCGGCGTGTTAGGTAGAGTACAACTGGATCATGTAGTAACATGGTAAATTGAAGAGTTTAGTTGTTATTTAATAAATGCCAAGGAGACTCATGAGGCCTTGAAGTTATAATAGAAAGATCTAATTTAGAAAAAAAGGAATAGAGATGCCTGTGAAAGCTGCCAGCAAGCAGCGCTGGATATTGAACGTTTCTATTTACCCTCTGAGCGGAGCCGAGACGATATGAGCAGCCTTATCAGCAGGGCTGGATGCTGCCCGCAGAAATCGCGTCGGGGGCTGGGGGAGAGCCGGGCTCAGCTCTTGGAGGAGCCAGCACAGCTCCCGTGGGCACGCTCGGTCATGGGAAGCTCCACTCTGTCTTGCCTCAGAAGCCTCTGTTGTAGTAAATCAACCTTGCATGACAGATTTTTTTTTAAAAAGAGGCCCACTGGCTCTGTGAAACACATCCGGTACAAAGCATAGCACAGAGGCTTGGTGACAAAATATGTTTAGTGGTTTTGAGTCAAATCTGGTGAACTTCCTGTTCATTACTGACCATTTTACAAAATGCAGCTGAAGGTCTCCAGGGTGCACAACTGCCTGGTTTTGAAGATGACCCTTTTCAGCAGTAACTCCTTGTGTATTTGGCATGAGAAAACAACCCGAGAAATACAATTTAGTGCCAAGAAGTTTGATTGCAACCCTTACCTTTACTTGATACCATGTAGCAGAGAGCTGTAAAAATTTCAGAGGAAATGGTGGCACCTCCCTTTTATTCTGTAACTAGCATCTTTTGATGGTTTTCACACAACTCATCCCTGTCTAGGTTGAATGATATATTTTTCATGTTTACAAACATGGAAATACGCTGTACGGGCTTCCAAGAGTTTTCTTTACACAAGTCTTTCTGTCCAGCTCGGTGGCTGGTGCTCGGAGGCAATGCTGTCTGCACTCCCGGGAGGACACTACCTGCAGCATCCCGTCCTTGTCACAGTTCTGCTTGTGCCCATTAGGTGTCAGACTGTCATCGGCACAGGCTGCCTCCAGGCTCTGGGACTGCAGAGACGAGCGGGGAGCAGAAGCCACTGCGTGACCCACGGAGCGCGGCTTCCAGGCGGCTGTCGGGTGCCAGCTGCATCCGCACCCTTGGGTCCTGCCCAGCAAGGATGCTCTGGCTGGAGCGGTGCTCACCGAGCCACCAAGCCGGGACTTTCTGCTGGCCTTGGCCCATGCTTGGCCAGCTCTGGGGCCATGCCCAGCTCATCCTGGAGCTGCAGGCTGAGCACACGTAGCGGCTCTCACCCCAGCACCGCCGGTGGTTTGCAGTAGTTTGTATTTTAGCTCCTGTGTAGTTGCATTCCTCAGGTCAGCTCTTTGTGTTCGCAAAAGCACCCTCCTGCTGCTCCTGCACCGACTTTGCTCTACAGGGTTGCCGAGCTATAATGGGCCCCTTTCCACCTCATCCAGCATCCTCTTGGGGGTGAGCAGTTGAAGCTGAGAGTTGAAGGCTGGTGCCAAGCCACCCCAGCAGCACAAATGCAAGGTGCCGGGACAGCTCAGATGTTTCCTGCATCCCAGGGCTTGGGAGCACTGAAGAACACATGAGGATTCATTCAGAGACAAAGTTCTTTTTTTCTTTTTTAACGAACCATTTGCAGGGTCTCCCACAGCAACACTGGCTTTGGCCACAAGCCAGGATATAAACACAGGCATCAGGTGCCATGAGCCATGGTGGAAGGTGATGAAATGGGGGTCTGTGAGCTTCAGAACTGACTATTTAAAGGGCAAGATCAAAGATGTACAGTGGGATAGATACTTTCCCTACTACACGAAGAGAAGCCACAATGAAACTGAGATGCTGCGGGTGCTATATATTTCAAAAGGAAATTTCTTCTTTGACTTTGTGCTGCAATTGCTGTCAGCTTGGAGGGGACTGGGGGAAGAAAAGAAAACACCCCGTGCTCTCCAGGTCCCCTCATTACTGCTCTGCTGGCTTCTGCTGAGAAGTCCCGGCACAACCACAGACTTGCCCCTCTGCAATTAAGTCTTGCGTTTACAGAGCAAGACCTGCCACTCAGGAGCGTCCCTGCAGCCCCTGCAGGGCAGTGCTCGGGAGGTGCAGGGGAGCTGGGGTCAGCCCGGTGCTGCCAGGGGCAGAGGCTGGCCGGGATGCCCCTGGGCAACGAATGCCCCGAGTGTCACAGACCTGCCCTTGGGCTCATGGCACTGGCTCGATGTCACTTTGGAGAGGCTGTGCAGTGCCTCCCTCCTGAGCTGATCCGGGCTGGCTGGGAGTGAAGTGTCTTCTCCTGAGCCACTGGGTGACTTCCTCGACCGTGGGGCAGCGGCACTGGGGGGCTCCCTTCTGACACCTCCCAAAACTCACAGCCACACACGTGACAAGTAATGAGCCACTGGGCCTCAGAGACGGGGCTGTCACGGGGCACCTGGCCCGTGCGGTGCGTGGGACGCTTGGAGGAGCTCGCGCCCTGGCGCAGCTCAGGGGAGATGCTGCATCCTACGCTGGCAGCAGTGCAGCCTCCCACTCCGGCTTCCCAGGCCCCCTGCCAGCCCAGCTTTGATGCTGAACAGCGCACAGATACCTTTCCAAGAAAGCTTTTAGAAACACCTCCTGTCTGCTCCCTGGCTGGAGCAGTTCTCCTCCGTCCCCTCCCCGCTCCATTGTCCAGTCCGCTCCTGTGGGGAAAGGCAAGGGGTGTGTGCGCGAGCGCGTGTGTGTGTGTGTAAAAACAACGCAGGAGCTTTCAGTTACATTAAAACCAAGAGACACCAATTGCTGAAATCCATCTGCACGTCTGCGGAGCAGAACCTGCTTCTGCTGTGAGCGCGCAGCCAGCAAACATCACACACGGGTACCAGCAGTTCTGAGTGAACTGGGAGTAGCAGAGACTGGGCCCCTTGAAAGCCTTCACATGTTTTCATGTGAATTCAGGGCTTGTTGTGCCCCTGTGCTCAGGAATATCTGAGGCCAGCGTTTAAAAAAAAAATAGGAGCTTCATTCAGCTCTGCCTGTGATGTGCTGATGCAACTCCACCGACGTCCGTGCAGGAGCTCCGGATGCCTGGCAGAGCCGGCTGGAGCACCCTCCCAGCCCACTAGCTCTAAGCCAGCATTTTCAAAAGGCATCTTTACATTTAGGAAAGCTTTTCATGTCTCCTTCAAGGAGTACTCTCTATTTTTAGCACTCATGGACTCTTTTGGCTGCAAACAACTGAAGCCTCTTGCGGTGAATTCACAACAGGGCTGCTGGCAGGTGTTCAAAGTCTCTGACCGGAGCATGGCACAAAGGAAGCGGCTTCTCCCCAAGGTCCCCGTGGAGCAGGATGAGTCCGTGCTGCCATCCCTGTCACACTGGGGTGGTCGGGGACGGCACAGGCCAGGGCTGCACTGCACAGCGGGTCTTGCTCACCCACGGCTTTGCAAATGCAAAATGCATTTAGTGCGAGCAGGCTTTGATTAAGGATTTGTGAACAACTGCTGGTTGGTTTAGTGGCCAAAATGCTGCCTTAAACAAGTTTTGGATCAAGCCAAAAATTACCACTGTTTTGAATTTTCATCAAACTGGAGAAAAAACCTATGCTGGGACAGAGAAACCATGCAATTCTTTGACCTGGGCTGTCCTCCAACAAACCAGCACAGAGCAGGCCACCCTTGGCAGAGCAGCTGGATGGAGCAAAAACCTCCCTGCTGCTCTGCAGGGTGAGGGCACCTCCCAGGAGCCTTTTGGGGCTGGTAGGAGCAGCATTTGGTAAATATGCCAAAAGTATTTGTTTTTCCCTGGTCCTCATCCTGCTCCCAGCATGGAGCAAAGTCATCTCCCGGTGCTCCAGCCAGAAGAGGGGCGGGAGCCTGGAGCACCCTTGGTTCGTGTTGGCCCCAGCTGCACGCACGCCGCATTCACAGCCGTGTGCGCTCCTCCTGCTCTTACCTGGGGCTTTTGAGGCCACAGCACCTTTGGACTAAGTGCAGGGGCAGATTCACCCTGCCATTCCCCAGAGCTGTCATGGATGGAGAAATATTGACTGAGCACTGCAAGTGTCTTTGGCACAACAGAGCCCAAACAGCCTTGGAAACACTGGAGGAGATCAAATCCTGTCCCTTTGGACTATATTAAAGTCATGGTATATAGGGAGGAGTTTGCTCTTGGATGGGGTTTGTGCTGGTGGCGTTGATGGACAGTCTTTTAAAAATGTGTTCTTGTCCTGCCACTGAATCCTCTGGCTGTGGTCTGAGCCCTTTGGAAAACAACCCAAACCCTCTCTGACCCACCCTGCAGCCCTGGGGCAGCCGGATCTCCACCCTAGGAGGCTGGGGAGCCACCGAGCTGAGCCAACAGCATGGGGCTAGAATGCTTCCCCCAAAATTTGACTCCCGCAGACGGAGCAAGGCTGCACCTTACCTGGCACTGCACTGGGAGGCTCACAGAGAAGCACCCAGTCCCATTACCCGAAGCACTTGGCTTTTTGCTGCATCCTACACAGCACGGGGTGAGGGCTGGATGTGACCCTCGGCCAGGCTTCCCTGCCTGCCCCCCAGCTTGGCCGAGGCTCAGGAAAGCCACGAGCACGGGTGGGAAGGAGCGGAGGCAGCACCCCGGGCTCTGGGGCGAGCCGCGCGTGGGCTGGAGCAGCTTGCAGCCGCACGCACCGCGGCCCACAGGAGGGAACCGGCTGCGAGGAGCTCGTGGGAGGAGGAGGAGAAAGCCGTGTGTCAGCAAGCAAGGCAGATTGAGAGCTGAGATGTGGTCGTGGCTGTATTTGGGATGTGATCAACTTTTCCTTGTGACTTACACAATCTGCAGGGGCCTGAGTGGTAGCAGGGGAAAAAAAAAATCAGCGGGAATGGAGCTGCTGCATCCCCTCGTGCTGCAGGAGGCTGTGAAGGAGGGAGAAGCCCCTCCCTGGATCCCCGCAGGCACAGCTCTGGTGCTTTGCTTCCCAGATCCTGAGGGAAGAGCTCTGTCCGCAGAAACCTGCCACTTGCTCTGCCCTGAGCAGCAACGTGGCCCCGGTGCCCTGCGGAAGGGGAGCAGAGCACCGGGAGGAGCGGTGCTGCTGCCGGGCACTCGTCTCCGCCGCGGCAATTCACGGGAGTGTCGCTGGCACATCTGCTCAGAGAGGGAGAGGTACAGGTCCAGCTGCGCAATATAATTGCTTTCAGCGCTGTTGATTCCAGGCTCAGGGGTGTGCGGTCAGTGTGGCTGCAGGCTGGAGAGTTTTAATTCATTTTTTTCCTCTCTTGTCCTGTTCCTTGCAGCCAGAAGAGATCAGCCACACACTGCCATTATCTCTGACTCCCCTTCCTCCCATTCCCATTCTCTGGAAAAGACAGGCCATCTGGGCTCATCTTCAAAGCCCTGAAATTGCTCACAAGGAGCCTGCCTGAAAGATTTGCAGCTCGCTCATAACTGGGCTGCTCTGCTCACCCTTTTCCTACCTCCCATGCACCTTCAGCTGGATTTGGCCTCTACTCTGGGACCAGTAGGCATTTCTCCTCTAGATGGTGCAACTGCCATTAAACACCAATTACGCACCGCGATGCAGCCAGGACCCCGGCCCTGCAGCAAGCTGCGGGTCTGCCCCAAGCTCCCCGCCACTGCACCCCAGTCCCTCCCGCTGCAGGATGGCTGCTGTGGGGCACAGCCCCATTCACGTTAGCACCTGCACCAGATACCTGTGGAGCACCGGGACTCTGCTATGGGGCTGCGCGGAAGCAAGGTGACAGGAGAAATCCATCTGCTCTTCCTGGTGAGCCCATCCCGCTGCAGATCCAGCCTGTCCACTGCGCTGGTGGCAGCAGGAGGGACACACAGAGATGCTCTGCTCCTCCGGGGCTGCCACCGCCACCCCAGGAGAGCTGGTCCTGCAGCTGCAGGGCATTTATAGGCGAGGGGCCGAGCAGGGCAGAGGGAGCTCAGCTGGGCGAGGAAAGGCACCTGCTGGGGCGTGGGACCCTGCAGGAGACAGGGGAAGCCTGGGTGTATTTCTCACTGCAATATTGCCGTTTGTTTGGGCTAAAAACAAATAAATACAACCTTAATGATTTGGGTGAAACAATAGGAGAGATTCCAACATAAAGAAAGGTTTTCTTCTATTAAGCTTTGCTGGCAAGCTTCAGAGCCTGTATTTTAAATAAATGTTATGGGTGCATTTTAAAACACACCATATGTTCTCAGGCAGAGCTTTCTGGTAGCTGCTGTAGCGCGGCTCTCAACTGGGTGCGTCCCCCTCCCGACAGCTCCCCTGGGTGTTTTGCCATGCCACCCACGGGGCCGGATCCTCGCACAGGGGAAGCCACGTGCGGGGACATCCCTGCCCCCGGGCTGGGCACCACCTCCTTTCTCATCAGCACTGAAGTCTCTGCTGTGAGTTTGGTTTAGTGCAAGTGGCAAAACAAACTCTTATTGAAGGTCAGGACATTTTTGCCGGAGATCAACCCGGACCCTCGCGGTGGTGGCACTGGAGACCTGCCCCGCATCGCTGGCATCACTCCCTTGCAAGGTGCATCCCTTGTGCTGTTTGTTTGGAAAACACCTCAAAACCCTACCAGAGGGAGAGGTGGAGAGGAAGAAGTGGGAAGGGTGAGCAGACTCAGGAAAGCGCCTGGAGCCGCAGCAGGTTTTCTTAATTCTCCCAGATCTCTGTAGATGGCAGTCCAGCCCTGTGCCGTGCAGCACCCAGCCCAGCCCAGCTCGCTAATGAACTTTAATGCATGCTGGCAAGGAGTCAAGGGATGAGCTCTGACTAAGTTTACAGCAGATTTTCCCTTCTGACAGATTACTGCTTCATTTGTAAAAGGAGAACTTCTCATTAAGTACATTTTTGACATTTTGTTGAGAGGGGGGAAAAAAACCCGCACGTTGCCAAATGTGCTGGAGCGTGAGCGAGCCTGAGTCTTCGCAGGTTTGGGTGCTGGTTTTCTTTTTTTTTTTGCTTTTGCACCAAAGTCCCTTTTCATAATTATTCAGCTCCGAGCACAATTGCTGCGGGTGGGGGGCATGTTTAAAGCAGAGCCCAGCTGAAAAACCAGCAGGATTTCGTGGTGGAGAAGCGGCAGCTTTGCGTTCCAGCAATGCTCGGATTTCAATGCTAATCCAATCAGGGTTGATTAAAGTGTATTTTCAAAGCAGAATCAAGTCTAGCTGCTATTACTGCTGCTCTCAGCGCTGTGCGAGGCTCCGGCCAGGCTCGGGGCTGGCTGTGCCGTCGGTGCCAGCTCTGCAGGCACCCCGGCTCCACGGCGGGGACCCGCATCCCTCCCAGAGCCCCGGACCCCAGGGCCCAGCTGGCATCGCACAAAGCCCTGCCCTCACCAGGCTCTCTGTGAGCCGTCCTAATAGTTATGACAGAGAGAAGACTAATTTTGGTGTTAATTATGTGAATTGATCTTGATGGGAAACTGTAGAGTGAGATTGTTCCCCCTGCTACTCCCCCCCAGTCTGCTTCATAAAAATAGTTATTTCCATGGCTGGCAAAGGGCAACTCTTGCCAGGGCCCCTGGAGGCTCCCCTGAAGGCATTTTTTTCCAGGGTGGGAATCAGCCCTTTTGGAAAATACTTCTTCTTGCACAAATGCGAACCTTTCTGTCCTTTGGGTTTCTTTCGAGTGCGAAGATGCTGAACAAGGCTGTTATCATAAGCTCCTAGGACATTTTCATTGATCCATATCATACTTGTAGAGACAGAAAGCATGAAAAAGCATTGGATGATACTATAGATGTATTTTAATTGCGAAAAATGTTGCAAGCTCCTTACAGAAAGCAAGGGTTTTCTAATAAAAAAGCATTTCACTTATTTTCCCTCAGAAAACACTTCTTCTCATTATCCAAACTGCTGAAATAGTGCGTTCCTCAGGGGCAAGGACTGTGCGTGCCTTTCCCAGCTCGCAGGGAGTGCAACAGCATCAACAACAAAATTGTATTAAACTGCCCTGAGACTTCTCTCTCCTGCACTAATTGCCTTTCCAGCCTGGACTCTTCCCACCTGCTGCAAATCCCCTCACTGCTGTAGCCCAGGCAAAGGAGGCTGCCCCAGCTATGTGCGATGCTCCTGAAGTGACCGCATGGTTTTTTTGGTGCTTTCTTCCAGGAACGCCTTTTAATCAGGTATTGAAAAGCCTTTGCAAACCCAGTTGTTGGCCCTGTATCAACAGTGGTGGCTGGGGGTGCCCTGCTGCTCCCTGCCCAATCTGCCTCTCGGGGCTGGAATAAAACCTCAGCCACCAACATTTCAAACCTGTCCCCCTCCTCTTCTGTTCCAAGGGGACAGGGGCTGCAGGAGGGGCCGGCACAGCTGAGCTCAGCATCTGCAGCGTTCGTGCTCTGCCCATAAATCCTCCAGAATTCTTCCTGCCCAGGCTATCCTGTGCTAAGTGAGGAAGAAATTAATTGTGCTGCCAGTAACCGGACTCAGGTAATAATCCTTGAGCTGCGGGCTGGCGGGAGCCTCCAGAGGTAAAGTGGGTTACGGACAGAGCTCTTGAAGATCTGACTTGTGTGCTTGCTCCTGTTTGCTCCTGTTGGGGGTGTTAGGTGGGGGGGTGACATGGGCTGGGGCGGGTGACACAACTGGCAGAGCTGGCCCCATCGGCCGTCGGGAACGCACGCCTTGCGAGAAGTGTGGTCGGGTTTCTCCCTGTCTGTGTCCGCAGGTTGTTGCTCTGTGCTCTGGAGCAGAGCACCTGAATAGCAAAGTTGATCAAATCCTTCTCCCTTAGTGAGTGACATACTCCTGCCTGAGAAAATCAAATTACGGTGTCTTTTATCCATCATGGCTTGAAGTGCCGCTGCTGACTTGTTTCAGGGAGGGAGTCTTGCAGGCAGAGACAATCCTATTGATGTTTTACCCTGGAAGATGATGCTAGGGCTGAGTGCCAAAGGCACATGCAAGAATCTGCTGTAAGCCATGGATTTCCCAGACCCGGTCACCTCCTCACCTGCCGACATGGGGCTGTCATGGCAGAGGTGAGTGCATCTGGCGAGGGGCACGAAAAGGAGCTGCTTACCCCCCCAGGCAGAAATGCAAGGACTGGTTATGCGCAGATCTGTTATACCCCAAGGCAGGCTGAGTGGGCCCGAGCAAGCGTTTTGGGGTTTTTGCAGTGAGGGAGGGAAGCAGCTCCGCACACGGCGGCCAGGCTCCCAGCAGATGGTCCCCCGGTTTCATTGCACTTGACGGGATAGTGGGAGAAGTTATTACGAAAGACTGCTGTGACATTCACAGCACAGATCTGCCAAATGGTGTCTAGAGTAGACGGAGGGAGTGCATTGCAATGCTGCATAAATTGGTGCAGAGATGTATCTGATGCTGTATTTCATAGCAGGGCGAGGAGAAGCCTTTGGCTAACGGTGAAGGGGGTGCCTCCGGCCAGCATCCCGCTGAGCCCCGCACCGAGCTGCCGAGGGGCTGAGTGCTTGCGTTCGCAGTGATGCCCCGAGCCATCGGGATGCTCACCCTTCCTAAAAACTTGTCCTTTCCTGGCAGTGCCCGTTCCTCAAAGGAATACAGCTGGGGGGTCCTCCCAGCATCCCCCCAGGCTTTCAGCTGCGCTCACCCTCAGGGGTGCCCCTTCCCAGCCACACTGAGGGTCCCGTGGGGCCACATAGATCCGCTGTCCTGCGGTTCTGTCCCGCGCGAGGGAGCCTGCCCGTCCCCAGCCGGCACCCCTTGCCATCCGCTCTGCAAGCCCGGGTCAGAGGAGGGCTGTGCTGCTGCTTGCTCTGTTGTATGGAGACAGTTTCTCCTGCAGTTATCATTTCTGCTTTTTGGGCAGAAAGCAAAACAAAATAAATAAAAACCCCTTTGCCAGCAAGAGCACGGTCCAGGTCAGATTTATGCAGGATTTATTTTCATACTTTTTCCACCGATGTTATTTCAGGGTCACTTCCCCTCTACAACTTGCCCACCATAGGCACTGGAGCAGAAGCACCATGATGATCCTCTTTCATTTTTGCTCCTTGTTAACTCTTTCATTTGCTTCAACTGAATCTTGGGGAGGGGTTATTTTTCCATGGCAACTGCATCCGTGAGTCCTCCCCACCCCAGGCGGGTGCTGTGCGGGGCAGGAGGATGCGGGGGGGCCAGGGTCCCTCTACCTGCTGCAACACTGCCCACAAACACACATGGTTGGGGCACTGGAAAGCCCTGCCCTGGGGGCACGGCAGCAGCAGGAGGTTCCCCGCGGAGCCCCGTTCTCCTGGGCAGAGGCATGCGATGCCGAGGCGTTCCCACCCGCCGTGTGCCTAGGCGGCATCGTCTCGACAGCCGGGAGGCGTCAACCTTTGAATCCCAGGCGAGGAAGCTCGCTCCGTTCATATAAACAGCCAACTAGAATTAACACCCACGAGGACGACATTCATACCTACAAATTATCTCTTCTGTGGAGCAGCAATTAAACATGCCTCCTCTACGACAGCAGCGTAACCAGAAACCCGCGTGGCTCCCGCCCGCGCTGCCCACCGCCCCCATCCCCACGCTGTGTGCCGCCCCCTGCACCCCAGCTGCCCGGTCCTCACCTGTGGCGTGGGGCAGGACTGGTGCTGCCAACCCCCCCGAGCCGCCCACGCCGCGTAACGGCTCGCGCAGGGCGGCTGTGCCTGTGTCAGGCTGCTGCATGGAGGCATTTGTAATTCCCCAGGGGGTTTCAGAGGGCAATTCGGGAGGAATCTGCCCTGCAGACTGCAATTCCCTAGATCTGCAAAACCACAAAGGAGGAGATGGGGACGGGGGGTCTCAGTGGAGCCCGTGGCAGCGAGGCACTGCGGGAGCACAGGGGACCCCCGGGACCCAGCTCCCTTGGGCTGCCCCTTGCCCACGAGGCAGAGCCCACCCAGCTCCCTGCCGTGTTTCAAGGGACCCTTTTCCCTGCCCCAGGAGCTGGAGGCAGCGGGGCCCCCGGGATGCCCTGGCTCAGCCCTGTGGGGTTGTGGAGATTGGGGATTTTGGTCCAAACTCCAACATTCAGTCATTGCAGGGTTCTATGAAGAAATAATTAGCTCTCTGTTTTTCACCAGGAGCATCTCCCCTTCTCTGCCCTCTTGTGCCAGGATGATGTGTCATCACTAGAAGCTGCAGGATCATTTCCATAAGATAAAAAAACAGCTTCTGTTCATCACCATGCTTTGTGCTAATAGCCTGTGCTCTTTAAAGAGGGAGCGTGGCCGGGGCTGTTCCTGCTTCCATCTTGCAGAATAAAGGATCTCTTTGCACTGCAGTAATAACCTCTTTCATCTGACGCCCTCAAAGTGCTTTTGGACATAAATTAATTAAGCCTCACAACACCCTGTTGAGTTCAAGCTCACTCAAGGGTTTTCATCATGTGTTCAAACAATCCATTGCGTCTTTGTATTGCCAGTTTTCAGCAGCCCAAGGGTCATGTCCAGCTGGGGTGGGAGTGGGCGCCCGCTCAATTATTTGTCACGTGTCACCTGCTCCTGCCAGAGCTTGGGCTGCCCTCGGGGTTAATGGTCCTTTCGTAGAGCCTCATCAAAAAGCTTCTCAAAGCCGTACGGACACGCGCAGCACAGCTGTGCAGCTGTACCTAAGCCTCTCAGCAAGTACTGAAATATCCCTGTGTATGGGACTTATTTCATATTTCAGCATTTTTGGATTTATGACCCTCACAGTGCCCCTTTGGCATCTTCGAGGCTGCCTCCAGCAGACCCCTGCCCCATGCAAGCTGGGGTTGCATCCTGCCGAGGGAGAGGAGCTGAGCCCTGCAGCTGGGTGCAGCTGGGTGCAGCAGGGCCTGGAAGCATCTCCAGGCTCTGGGCAAAACATCACGCTCTCAGTTCAGCAATAAAAATCCATGCTGAGAAGTGAAGCTGCCCAGCAGTGCCATCCAGCTGGCTGAGCACCCGTAGGGCCAGGGCACAGCAGCTGCTGGGCACACACGGGTGTCCCAGGGGGGCCGGGCCCCCTCGGATCCCTCCTAAAGTTACTAAAATTTGGGTGCGGGCATGCCATCAAGCATTTACAGATCCTCATTATGCCAATTATTGTCAGAGGTAGGAAAGCAGCAGGGGAAGAAGGGCTGCAGCTGCCTGTGAAGGACTTTCTGGGAAATGCAGTAGGTCAGGGAACGTGGCCAGGTCTTGCACAAAGAAGAGAGGCTCCTTCGGATCTCACTTATCCCACTTCAGGTTCCCAGACCCGAGATGCTTCTAAAGGGCAGGTCAGGTGTTGGAACAAGACCTGAGGCTGGATCTGCCCTTTGCAGGTGCCTCCCCCTGGGACACTTCTCACTGCGAAAAGCAGAACCCACGCATGGGCAGTGCCCGGGTGCTGCAGCCAGGAGATGCGCAGGGGAGAGCTCCAGGTTTGCTCCTTGTTTCCTGTCGCCCCTGACACGGCTCTGCTGGGGCTGGGCCGTTCGCTGCGAGCCCCGTGCCCCGTGCCTGGCCGGGCAAAGCGTGCTGCCCTGCTCCGGGTGCTCGGCAGGGTCCTGCGAGAGGGGACGGGGAGCACAGAGCCGCCTGCGCGAGACTGCAGTGCCGGGGACTCGGCGTGCCTCATCAGCGGCTTCAGGTTCCTAATTATATCTCTTTAATGAGCACCCTCACTGTTGTCAGGCATTCCTTCGTGGCTAAGCAATGATCTGGGCTTTTCTAATTACTTCTGACTCTTAATTTTTTTCCCTGCACTAATCCTTCATTGTTCCCCTTCCTCACTTAATGCAAAGGACTCATTACTGGGAAATGCATCTCACCCTCTGTCCTTCTCCTAGCACAAGCTGTTTTTCCCTTCTTTTTTCACCCACATCTTACAGAAATTGCGTGTGCAGACACTGAGCAGGTGCCAGTGTCACCAGCACGGGACACTGAGGGTACCATTTCTGCCACCGCGCTGCTTGTCCCCGTCTTCTCCCCATGCAGGGCAGCCAGCCTGTGCAGGCTTGGCCCAGCTAAAGAGTGCAGGAGCATCTCGGAGAGGTTTTAATTCTACTTTTGGCTTTTTCTGGCCAATCCTGCCGGTGCAGGGAGGGGGCACTGAAGGACACATGAAAGTGGAGGCACTTCAGAGGGACGAGGAGAGGAGGACGCTTGCTGGGAGAGAAAGCCCAGGCTCTTAGCACTACCCCAGCGGTCTTTGAAAGCGGACTGGGAAGGTGTTTGATCTCCAACCAAGTCCTCGATGTCTTTGTGATCACGATGAAACCTCTCTTGCCTGGAGCGTTTGTGGGGCCAGAGCATGAGAAAACCTCCACGGAGAAACCCTTCAGGGGGACGTGGAAGTGCTGCTGGCTTCGGACTCCCTCCTGCAGGCTGCCCGCCGCAGCGGGCTCCCGGCAGCGCTCGGAGGGGAAGCTCGCGCCCGCTTTAAGTGCCACCAGCGTGGAACCGAGCTCTGGCACAGGGCTGCACCGAGCCCCATGGGTGCTGACAGCCACCAACGGGACGGGGGCTGCTGCTGGGTGTGGGGATGGAGGGGATGGAGCGCGGG
>VXAL01013000.1:47451-121694 GCA_013399475.1 Chauna torquata | reverse complement strand
CCCCCCCCCCCCCCCCCAACTTGCGATGCTTTCATCATTTCTTTTTCCTTGCAGAAGGGTTTTCAGAAGTGGAAACTGGGCCTTGAAGTGACAAATAATTGAAGGTGGTAATTAATGGCACAGCCGAGCACTGTGTAAAAAAAGGAAAACTAACGGAAAAGTGCCACTTGCAATTTTGCGATTTAATTAGGTTTGGTTTCTTTCATAGTGAGGAGCCAGGCAGGCAAACCCCGCAGGCACGGGACTTTCTGGTGCTGCTAAAAATACAAGAGAGGTAGCAGAGGGCTCTGCAGTCATGTTTCCCGAGGAAAACTGCACAACTGCCACACATTAAAAGGCAGAAATTAGCAAAACGTCTTTTTGTTTTTTTTTCCCCCTGAGAACAGAAGAGCTTCGTGAAGCAGAAACTTTCAATAATTAAAAAAAGGAAAAAGAAAAATAATAACTCTTGGTACGGAAGATATATGAAAACAGATCACTGCTGACTTCCCTGCTCTGAGATACCATCTGCGTTGATCAGGCTGCCACTGTGCTGAATTTCTCTAATAGCAGAGGTCTGGTTGCTGGCAGAAGCGGCCGGTGAGGGCAGGGCTCGCCGGGCCAGCCTTGGTGTGGGAGCCGCGGGGCAGCTCGGTGTTGGTGGGACAGAGCCAGGCCAGGGGGTGAGAGGGGACCTTTGGTGGCTGCGGCTTGAATGGGAGTATTCTCGCTCGTATAAATTATATAAATCACCCCCCAGATGAGGGAGTGCGCACATAAATATGTAGATTCAGGCTCCAGCCCTCATGACTTATTCACCAGCAGCGTCATATTGTTTCTAACTTCGGAGCAGTTCCTGGAAACTGTACGTTATTCAAATTAAAAAAAGATCTATGGCTGTGCTGGAGCAGCCCTAATGCTCTCCCGAAAGCGCTCGGTTTACTGAGCAAGAGCCAGTGCTGCGGGGCCGTGGCCCTGCAGGGCTCCCGGGATGCTCGGGCCGGTTGCCCATGCCCTTTCACCACCACCCCTGGCACAGCCCTGCCCTGAGCTCCCCACTGCAAGTAAACGGTGGAAATCTTCTCCCAGGGGCTTTTCTCACACCTCTCTGCGTGTCACATGCTTGTGCTGTTGCCGTGGGCTTGCACACCCCCTCCAAGCCCCAGCTGCTTGTGCCTCGGTGACCTCCCTTCACGCTAGGATTTTTGGGAGCAGGACAGGAAGACGAGCTGGGAACAGCCCCTGGCCCACAAATGAGGCGGTTGCACCGCGATGGATGGGCGAGCATCCTGGTTGCCGGCTCCCGGCTCGCGGGGCCATTTCCCGGTAAGTGAGCAGCCCCGAGAAGGCTTAACTACAGCAACTGTTGCACATCCGAAAATATCACGCTTAATAGACTCCATCAAGTAAGAATTGTCCTAAATGGTTCAAAGCGAGGAGCAGCTGAGGTAGTAACAATGTGGACGTGCCATTTACAGCGAAATTATGCCTTGTCGAGACTCATCGGAGAGCTCAAATTGCTGTTAATAAATCCTGCTTTTGCTGGTGCAAGGGAAATTGGTTTTCCCTGGGACTGGAGGGATCCATGCAGAATATTCTGGGTATCATCTCCAGCGCAGCAGGAAAATGAGCTGTTCTTATTCTCACATAGCGAGAGGAGGGTGGCGAGGCCGGATCCGGCAGCACAAGGCTGATCGCCTGCCGGTGCAGCGGGAAGTGACCGGGGAGGGGAAAGGCAATGGCTTAACTCCTTCCAGTTTGCCAGCCCTTGAAGCCGGCCTATACTACATGTTTTCAATGTATTTTCAACTCCTCTCCATTCCTAAAAGCTCCCTCAGAAAATCCCCCGTCCACAGCCCCTGCGGAGCCCATCCGGTCTCCTGCCCCGTTTCTCTCCCTGCTGTCTGACGGTGCTGCCTGCTGCACAGCCGTGCTGCTTTCACCAGCTGAGAGACACCATCCAGTTGTTTCGAAACACAAATAAAGAAGCCAGCCTGTAATTTCTCTACTGTGATTGTGTTCTTTTCCTCACCTAACCTGCATGCCTTGTGTATTCAGAGGAGCGGGTGCTATGGAAAATGCTGCAATTTGATTTGGGAATCATTCTGCTCAGAGGAACCGCTGAGAAGGAGAGTGGAGATCTCTGGCATCAATAAATCGTGACAAGTTGGGAATTTCACAGCTCTGCATAGAACATCTCGTGACGCGGGGTGGATGTGGGCATCCCTTGCCCCCAGCCCGTCTGCAGTGGTCCCCTCACACAGAGATGCCTGAGATGGGGAATTAATATTTATTTAGTTTGTTTGCTTAAGAGGCAAACATTTGCCTGATGTATTCTTGGCAAATCGAGGACATTAATTACCGGGTACCAGAGCACTGGAGTGCCTGTAATCCACTCCACACCTCGGCAAGTCCCTGCTCTCATATCTGCTAATCCAATATTTGGAAGAGAGCCTGCATCAAGAGCGTCACAGAGGAGCCTGAGGTTGTGTTTCTGGACAGCCTGCAGGGATGCCCTGCCCCAGGAGGCTCAGTCCTGGCAACAGGCACCAACCTCCCCTGCTTGTACCAGGGGCTGGGGGCTCTCACCGCTGGCATCTCCCCTCCCCAGCGGCAGTGACAGAGAGGTGGCTGGAAAATTTCAGAGCACAGAAAAAGCCACGTTTCCCCTCCCATCCCCTCCCTGTGGAGATTAAAATGGAGATTGAGCTGCTCCGGAGAGCTGAGCCACCCTCTCCACTACTGCTGAAATAGCAATGACCAGGAGAGATAATTAGTTGAACATCTCCAGCCCTGAGAATTAGTGAAGCCCCTCCAACCCTGATAATTAACTGAACCTCTCCAGCCCCATAATTAATCGAGCCCCTCCAATCCCGATAATTAACCATGTCCCTCCAACCCCTGCTGAGGACTGGGCTGCCCAAGTGGGTCCTTGCCCGGGGGTCAGAGGGGGCACGGGGGGACCCAGCGAGCCTTTGGCTGGTTTCCCCATCTCTGCCCACCCTTGGGCCCCCCTACACCAGCTCCTTCCCAACTACCCCCCAAAACTACTGGAGGTCTGGGAGCGGAGCAGCAGCATCCCTCCCTGCAGCCGGCTCCTCTCGGGCGGAGGAGGCTCTGCGAAGTGCTCAGGGGATGGTGGGGAGTTTTTCTTCATGCTTATTCGGGTCTAATAAGAACTGGCAGCTTTTTTATTTTCTGCTCTCCCAGGTTTTTCCAGCACTGCCATCCTCACTCCCCCTGCAAGGGCTTTCAGCAGGTTTCT
Organism: Chauna torquata; assembly: GCA_013399475.1. NCBI lineage: Eukaryota > Metazoa > Chordata > Aves > Anseriformes > Anhimidae > Chauna > Chauna torquata. The sequence continues at coordinate 118,450 of VXAL01013000.1, read as the reverse complement.
TAAGTTTTATTGCTTTGATCCCGTAATGTGCTGTTACGCAACGAGACAAGCTCTTTCCCGTCACTTCTCTGGCTTCAGCCAGGCCTTTTGCTGTAATTGGCACAGCCCTGGCTTGAAATATTAACGAATTTTACCTTAATTACCTTTTGTGCTTCTCAGGGCTCTCTTCATTCCCCTTCTCGCTCTCTGGTAATGTCGGCGGTAAGCAGAGCCCGCTGCTCTCCTCCCCACCCTGCGTGCGCACCGCGGCCGCGGTGCAGGACCGTCCTTGGAGGGACAGCAGCCCTCGTACCCGGGCACCATGCTGGGAAGAGGACGGTGTTATTTTTGTTATTTTTTATCTTACAGAAAAACATTTCCCCTCTGAAATTCCGTAGCTAAAAAGAATGGAGTGTCTTACATTTTCCTAGCATTTCAGAAAAATGAGCCTCTTTCCAAAGACGAAACATGGGGTACACAGACCCGCGCCACACAGACACGGCCTCTCCATCCTGCAGGAAACCTCTCCCCTCTCCCTGCAGCCTCCTGGTCCCTCGTGGCTGCCCTGAGCAGAGGACAGCGTCCTTGGCATGCACAGAGAATGAAAGAAAGAAGCCTGCTCCCTGGCCCAGGCTGACCCAGGCACTGGGGAAGGACTGAGCAAACAGTCCTCCCCCACGTTTTAAAAATTCATCCAGGACTCTTGCGACAGCCAAGACGTGGCACCAGCAGCCTGGCTCTGCCCAGGCAGCCGACCAAGAGCCGCAGCAGCACTGCCTGCTCCGGCAGAGCCGCTGCTCCGCCGGTGCCCCCTTGGCATCACCCCCCCGGGCACCTGTCTCCTGTGCGTGCTGGTGCGGGAGCCCCGTCTGGCCCATGCAGCTGAGGCTCTGGCTCCTGATCCCATACGCAGGCTCGGAGGTCTGTGCATGCCCTGGAGAGGAGGAGAGGTTTTATACCCTGAGCCCTGGCCCAAATCTTTCTTTCCGTCCATCAAAACTCAATATTACTCCCCAGAGCTGCTCCTGCAGCAGCTCAGCCCCAGATGTGGCTGCACCACGTTGGGCAAGACCGACTTTTCCTGCCTGCCCACCCGCAGCATCGGGCAGCGGGGAGACGGGCTGTGATTATGTTATTAATGCCACAGACAGCTGTGAACCAAAACCAGCCACTTTTAAAATGGTTTATTTTTCCCATACAACTTGATCATCTCTTCTGCTCAAATCTGTGGCTGCTCTAATGAGCTGTCTCACACAGTCGAGCAGTTGGGAAAAAAATGTGGAAGCAGAAAATCAGCTTGTAACTCTGCAGAGAGCATCAGTGCTGGTGGCCTGGCCCCCCCGCCCAGCACAGTGGTACCCTTCCAGGCCCCCAGGCCCTTCCCTTGTGGGCATTTCTTGCTTTAATAGGTATTTTTCTATGTAGCAAAGTGATGAGTGAAGTTGCTTGTATCCTGTCAGTGCAATGCACTGCCACATCAGTACCAATAAATGATAAATATTTCCACGGGGTGTCATTTTCTAACAAATCGTCTCCTTTTTCTGCTGCTATATTTTGCTCGCCTTTGCCTTAATTTCTGCTTTGTGGGGGGTGAATGTGGCCCCAGGTTCTCACCGAAGCTCCTGGGCTAAGGAGGTACTTGTGCCTGTGGGATGTGCATGTATGAGGTGGGGACAGGGCTGGGGCACAGCCCCACTGCTCTGGGAATAGGTCCCCTCGGCCTGGGGGCTTGTGGGGGTGAGTTTTGGGGTTCCAGCCCCCCCAGGCTGCTCTTTCTGCCAGTGCCTCCCCCTCCCCACGCCCCGGCAGCCCCGGCACTGCAGACGCTGGGAGCAGCTGCCACTGTCTCAGCCTGTTTTGACTCAAAAAGATGCACAGATCAATAAGTTCAGCAATAGATTTTCCTTCGCTCTGTTCCTTACATGACTTCCTTGGTAAGAGCTTCTGTCGGGGCGATGTAAACCTGCCCAGGAGCAAGCAGCTCTGGGAGCAACAAACGGCTGCGCTCGATGGGACCAAGGCTGCGGAGGGAGAGCGCAGAGCAGAAGAAACCCCAGCCCCCAAATTCTCAGCAAGGCCCGAAGTATCGCTGTGATGCAAAGCACTGACAACAGCCAGCTGGCACAAGTGCGTGAATTAAACATTCCCCTGCAGCTCCTGGGGAACAATGCCCCGAAGGCCCAGATCCATGGGATGTAAAACCAGGAGGGACCCCTCGCGTACCAGGGTTAATTTTTGTGAGCGGTTCTGCGGAGGAAAGGACATCAGGCAGCGTGCCAGGGGCCGCTGGTACACCATTGGGGGCTGCCACCCCCCGTGGCTGCCAGGGAGGGGACACATACCCGGGGCAGCGGGGACGCGCACCCCTTGGCTGGGATGCTCCGAGCGGCTGGTGCAGGGTCCGGCTGGTCCCAGAGGCAGGGTCGTGCTGCCAGCAGGCTCCTCGTCCTGGAGCGCTGCCTGGTGCCACGCAGACAGCCCGAATTGCTGCCGAAACCTCCCCGGCCGGGCAGGGCAGAGCAGCGGGGCGCTGGCCCCAGCGGCAGTGGAGGTGAGACCCCCCCTGCATCGCAGCTTGAGCATCATCCGCCAGGGTGCTGCAGCGGCACCCGGCTCTGCTCTGCCAGGGCTGGGGACGGGTGACAGGCGTCACTGCTGGATCTTTTCTTCTGCAGCTCTCCCAGTTTGGAGCACCTTTTCCCTGGCAAGTGTAGCTGCGATTGAATGGTTTGCATCTGAGAGCACGTCGTCTGCGTGGTTCATTAATTACTCAAGTTATAAAGCTATTACAGCCAAGAAATTGCATTATTAAAAAGAAATCTCTGCAGACACTTCAAATGCGTCAACCTATTCAATAGCTGACACTGGGTCATAATTAAAAGCAAAAAGTATGGGCCAGAAGGGGACAAAAAATGGCAGATTCCCTGAATATGGCTAATGGAAACATTATTAACACTAGGAAATTGCGTACGAGAAATCACTGGCTCCTGGCCCATTTTAAATATGCATAAGGCTCCTGACGTGTGCCTGTGGTGATTAATAACTAACAAAAAAAACTGAATTAAATTCATCAAGCCGCCTTTAACGACCATGTGCGCGTGGGGCTCCTTTGCTCCCTCTGTCGCAGCCGGCAGCGAGCGGCCGAAGCCCTGCCGACGCGCCGGGCTCCACCGCTGCCCACGCAGCCTCGGGTGAGGCTTTCACCGCGCGTTCCTCGGCTCCAGGCTCACGGGCTTGTCGCCACTCTGCTTCTCTCTCTGTCTTTTGCATTTTCACATTTGTTTTTTATGAACATCGCCGTGAATCAATCTGTCGTTAGGCCTATTCTCCACCTAATATTTCTAAATAATTTATTATCAGTGGCTTAATCCCCGTGGGAGCTCCCTCCACGTTAAAGCCTGTTGTTCAGTCAGGTCATGTCCCGGACTGGAAGCACTTCCAGCCCTTAGATTTGTTTGTGTTTTATGTTTTTGTTGGGAGAGCAGTAAAAGATATGAATTTTTCCCCCTCTTGAAATTGATTTATCTCAGTTGTTTCCCTTATTCCCTCCAATTGAACCATAACTTTCTGGCTGCTCTTGTCTCCCTTGGCAGCAGCCCTGTTCCATATGGATGCGGGGGGATGCAGCGGGATGCAGATACGGTGTGGACAGCAGCCGCGTGCGGCCGGCGCGGTGGCCCTGGAGCTGCTGGGGACCATGCTTCGGTGTCACCCAGCTCCCGCCCGGCCGGGGCTGCTGGGACGTCCTTGCTCCCATGCACACTGCTTTGCCCCCCATCTCTGATATTTTCCAGCAAGAACAGCCCTTTGTCGAACCTCCTCGTCTGGCTTGTTGATGTACAAGCGGAGCTGGCTGACCTCCCCCCAATCCTTTCAACCCAAATTTGGCCACAAAAACTTCAAAAAGCTACAAGGAGCTCAGAAGCTGAACTCCCAAGGACCAGAGGTGGGCTTGTAATCGCTTTTGCAGAGACATTTTTGTTTTTGTTTTTGTTTTTTTTTGGACGAGCCCACCACTGCCGCTGCTGTGGTCGGGTGTTTGACCCGGAGGCAGGACCTCGGTGCCTCCCCAGGGCGCCCGCCTCGCCCCTCCCGGCGTTACGAGTCACGCAGCAGCGCTGCCAAGGGTTTCTGCGAGGCCTGATTAAAACCAGTCATGGAGAATAATAGTAATCACTGCTACCACCCTCTCCCTAGGAGGAATTAGGCTGGATGAGTTCTCTGACTTGGTCGCCTCACCGGTTTTGAATCCTGCGTGCTCTGGGCAGGGCAGCACCGCGGGTGCGTCCCTGGCTGGGCTGGGGGAGCCAGGAAGCGGCCCCTGCCAGTCCCCAAACTGGAATAATTCACGTGTCCTCCGGTACGACATAAATCCCAGGCACGGTTTTCCATGCGCAAAGCAAATCCTTGCAGATGTCTCAATGTGGAAAAGAATCCAACCCGCCTCTCTGCCTGCTCTCCGTTCCCTGCACCCGTCCACCCCTGAAAGGGCCACTTGTCAGGCCCCGGGAGAGAGAATTTCTTTACCCCATACAAAAGCAGAGCCAAAGCGCAGGGCCAGTCGCTGCCCGGTAAAACCCAGTTAACTCCCAGCACTGCCTGCTGCCGCGCTGCGGTTGTCATCTGGAGAAGCGGCTCGTGGATGAGTCACAGGCACAGAACGGGGACGGTGGCACCGGCAGGGGACACCATGCCATCCTGGGTTCGTCACACGCTGTGTCACACTGGTGACGGGCTGGGATGTTGGAGAGACGGCAGGGAGGGCGAGATTCAAAAGCATCCAGAAAACTCAGGAAAACTTCCTCCCATGGGGCGGCAGAGCTGCAGCGGAGCAGCACCGCACCTATTGTGCCTCCGCGCCCCAGAGATGAGTGCACCGAGCACGCAGCTTAAGCCAGAAACAGGGCAGCTAGCTGGAGATTTCCATATAAAATATTGAGATCCTCAGACCGTCAAAGTGGAAGGCAGAGCCGATGCGGCTTCTGAATAAATCATTGGAGCTAACACATGCACTTGCCCACAGTGACGTCTTCGAGGGGAGAGCGCATCTGTGCGTGGGGACTGGGAAAGAGGAAAAATAAAATGCAATAAAACAAAATGCAGGGCACTTGTTCCCCTAAGAGCTTTTGTTAGGGAAATAATTAGCTCATCTCAGCCTCCTATAATGTGTCAGCCTAAATCTGTTCCCTCGTTTGTCTCCCATCAGCTCCCCATCCATCGTCCTCCTTCACTGTGTAAAAGGAGCGTGCCTTGGCAAGGAGCAGCACTTGGTAAAAATTTCATGGCCTCTGCGTAACTGGTGGCCAGTCTGTGAAAACGCCGAGGTCCTGGGTCCGTGCTACTGCCCAGAACCAGGTGAGTGCTGGCAGAGACACGGCCGTAAACAACACACGGAGAACAAGGCGCGTGCAGTGCTCGGTTCAAGGGATGCTCTAAAATTCAATCTGCTGCCAGGTGAACCTTAAAACCCGTTCCCATTAAGTGTTTGATTGCTTCCCGGCGCATCTGAGAGGCAGGCGGTTGTGGCAGAAGTGAATATTTAATTGCGGCATGGAGCAGACTGCTTGGTTTGATGAAGCGCATCAGCATTTTGCATAAGACAGAACTGGAAACAAAGCTGACCTCGGCGGGGTCTGGGCTCTTCCCCCCTCTCCCTGCAGAGGCCAGCGGCACTTCCCAGGGCTGCACGGCTCGGGAACGTCCTGGGGCTTCTGCTGTGCTTGGAGGAGCCAACGGGGAGCACTGCGACCCCTGCACCACGCACTGACCCCTGCCCCAACGGCCTGGGCCTGGGACGGGGGCTGGTCGTTACTTCTGACTGTCGCAGAGACCCCGAACGGCAGAGGTGTTTAACGTACCAACCCTGTACGAAGCGGGGACAGCCCAGAGCCGTCACCTGGAGGAGAGCTGGGAGAGAGTCGGGTGTTTTGCTGGAAGAAAAGTCCTTTCGGTGATTCTAAGAAAAACTCCTCCAATTGAAAAGTAAATCTGCCTCCTGGGAGAGGAGGGAAGGAGCCTGGCGAGCACAACGGGCATCCAGAGCAGCCCTGGGAGCCCGGCACAGACCTGCACCCCAGGGATGGGTGCCAAACCCGCGGCTCCCGCCCAGACCCAGCCATCTCCTCTCTTATCTTGCCAGCAGGTTTAAGGACACTGTTGTTTTCCATGCTGCACAGTAAAGGCGTAAGAAAAGTAATTCTGATCGAGCAGACCCCAGAGCCTCCCCAGCACCGTCCCTTGGTGTGCTGTGGTCCTTCCCTAGCCCCGGGCAGGGCACCCACCGGCACGGCTGGAGGCGGCGGAGGCACGGGGACCTGGCATGGACCTGGTGCAGCCGCATCCTTCAGCGAAGGCTCCCCTCACCCAAGTTTCCCTGAAGCCCCAAATGCTCTGTGTAAAGGAAAGAGGGAGGCTGAAAGCCCTAATAAACTTCTGAGCCCTCTGAATGCCGGTGTTAAGAGAGGCAGGGAGGGGAGAAACAGGTACAGGCACCAGAGGGTGTTACTGGGCTTGAGGAGCGATGGTAATCCCGGTGACATGGAGATGTGCTCGTGCTAGGAATCAAATATTTCCCAGGGCATTAATTCTTGTCTAATTAACAACTCCTGAGATCCACAGAGGACCGGTTTCAGCTGGTTCTCAGACCTCCCTGGAAACGATGTTTTCCAAAACTTCTAGCATCTTCCTCAGAAAACGTCTCTAGAGTTAAATCCTCAAGACAGACTTTGGTTCTTAAAAAATGCATTGCAAGCGCATCATCCTCTGCAACATCACATGAGCAGGAAAATAGGCCAGGCACGATGTGTCCCACGCCTTCCTACCCGCTGGGAGCACTGGGTAAGTGGTGCTGCCTTAGGAAGCCCTGAGTCCCGTGCCATCGGTACCTCACCTCAAATTCAGCTGGATCATGTTCTCAGGCACCCACATTTTGGGAGGACTGGTGCCAATACCTCCACCAAGGCACCTTGGCAGGGTTATGGCAGGTATTGTGGCAAGAAATGCTGGGGAGAAGGCCCCAAAGCCCTGCCCCACCTGCCTGAAGCTGGAGCATCCCTGATCTGCCAGGGAGAGCTGAGGTGCATGGCAACTGCTCCCTCGGGAATGCTCCCTGCCGTCGCAGCAGCCACGCCAGCGAAGGATTTGCTCCTTGGCTGTGGCTTTTGATAACCTCACATTAGCACAATTAACCACGCACTGTTATTATGAGCTGCTCCCCTGTTTTCACCTGCCTCCCTTTTTGCTGTGCTCCTCTCCACAGTTCACCTGGTGCTGCGATGCCCACGTGGGCCTCCGTGCTGCCATGGGCCACGGCCACGGCCACGGCTCCTCGCGGACCGGAGGACTCGTCTGCTGGCACACCCTGTGCGCAATTAGGTCTGATTGCTGTAATTAAGGTGGCGCTGGATGGTGTGTGTTGTGATAGGAAGCAATTATATGCATATAAGAGACTGTGCAAGCGTGAGTAAACATTAGCATTTTTTTTTCCTGTCGAACCCCTGTGATTTAAAAGCCATTAAAGGGAGCAGCCCACACACCGATGTCAGCAGTTTCCCAGAGCCGCTCGTGGCTCTGAAATCCATTTGCTCACTCTTGTGTGGCTCAAACAGCATCCAGACATTTCCCTTCCCGCAGCTCTGCTGCCTCTTGCACCGTCAGTCTGGTGTAAGGGCACATCCTGGGCACGGGTGGGCTGGCCACGCGGTGTCCCCAGCCTGCATCTGCGGGCACGCTCATCCCGTCCATTGTCATGCATGCTGATGGCTGGTGGGCCATCGGGGCTTGGTTCCTGCTGCAGGACCAGAGTTTTTCCATCCTACTTGGGGCCACTGGCTTCTGGAGAGAGCTTAGAGCTGGCTAGGCACTTTCAGAAATAAATGAAGTCTCTGCCCCTCAGTATCTCTGCTAATAAAGTGGCAATAAAAATAACAGCTGCTGTTAATGCAAGGATGGATGCGCAGGGGCTGCGGGACTAGCAGGTTATTGCCTGTGTTTGTCTGTTATTTCCTGCTGATGCTCGAGAAACTGAGGTCAGCAAGAACTGCCCGTGGGCTATGCCACGTGGCCGCGGGGCCCCGGGGCTCATTGCTCTGCAAATGGGCAGAGAGCTTGGGAAGGGCCAGAGCTGCAGGCTCGTGTGGCTGTGGGATGGGGTCTGGGCAAACCTCCCCAAGGGACAGAGTCAGCAGAGCCACGAAACGCTTTGTGAAAAGCCTGCAGATGCAATCCCACAGGTTGCTGCTGGGAAAGGGATTTCCAATGGGATTTTTTGGGGGGAAGCACGACGGATGGTCTTGGGACAGAGGGAAAGCTGCAGCTCAGCCACAGCCCTGTTCAGGGCAGGGAAGCAGGTTTTGCTGCCCTGGGGATGCTGGTCCTGAGGCCGGTCCTCAGCCTCTGCGTCTTCTGCTGGCACATGCACAGAGTGCTTCTCCTCTGTGCTATTAGGGATAATTATAATTTCATCCCCCCTGCAGCCTCCCTCCAAGAGCGGATGCAGGATTGCTCCTCACATCCCATCCTAAGCTCTTGGTGAAACATTTGTCTCTCCAGTAACTGGCGACGTGTGTTAGTAAAACTGCAATTTAGACCAAGGAAATCACTGAGAAAACAAATATGGAGCCCCCTTCCAGCCATTTGTAACACATCACACTCCTGACAGTGCTGCCAAATAGCCAAAAAAATCTTCAGCCTTGGAATTTTTCTAGTGCAAAGATAAATGAAGGAGATTCATGTCTCTGTTGGTGCTACATTGTTTTGCTCAGTTGGCTGCAGAGCAAATAAGATACGGTGGTGCATTGATTTGTAGTCTGAGAGCTGTCCTCGCAAATAGATGGGCTTGGAAAAAGCCTCATTTGTGACTTAAAACAGAGAAGGCAGCAAGTGGGGGGGGGCACGGAGCCAGGACCCTCAGTGCCCCGGTGCTCGCCCTGTCCCTGGGGCATGTGGGCGAAAGGGCTGCAAAGCGGGGGCTGCGCCCTCCAGCAGGGCAGAGGCCCCGGTTTGGGGGATGCTGGCTCGTGGCAAACAGCAAACACCGTGGGTGCTGGTTAGTGCAGGCGTGGGTGCCTGGGACACGTAAGGGCTGTGGGTCAGGTGAGAGCCTGTCTGCGGGGCTGGATGTCACCAGGAAAACTCCTATCACCACGGGCAGAGAGATGCTTTCTCCCCTTTTTTTTGGGATGCTTTTCCTTATGGCTTCATGGGGTCTTCCCCAGCCCCGTGTGCCTTGCTCTGGGCTCGCTGTCCCGCACCTCGGATGCAGTGCCAAGAGCAACAACAAGTTACCCAGCAGTGAGCGGTGGGAGTGAGGACAGCGCAGGGAACCCAGTCCCCTCCCTGCGCAGAGCTGGGTGCTGGCAGGCACAGCCCCCCCAGCCCCATCTGCACCACCAGCCTCGGCGCGAGGAAGGAGGTGACACATGGAGGGCCCGATCCTGCACCAGCCTCAGCAGGACGCAGGTCCTTGGGGTCAGGAAGCAGAGCCAGGCTTGTGCAGAGACTGCAGGGAGCAGACGGATATCACCGGTGTCACGCCTCTCCCTGCCCAGCGCGGCCGTCTAGTGGGGCGAAGGATGCTCATTAGCTTAACAGATGCATAAAAGTATCAGATGAACATGCAGAAAGGAAAAAATAAAATTGCAAGGCTGGCACTTCCCCATGGATGCGGGGGGTCCTCAGCGTGCTGGTATGTGGGGCTCCTCCGACACGCCTTGGTGACAGCTGGGGCAATGCAGGGCCCTGCTCGGCAGGAAGGGAGGATGAGGAGGGCGAGGAGGATGCTCTGGGGCCACAAGTAGGCTCCTGCACAGCTGCTCTCCCTTCCGCCCATCAGTCCCGATGGATCCGATGCAACCTTCGCTTAGGAAAAATCCCCCAGAGCTCTCGTGAGGCAGGAGGCGATTTTAAAGACCCAGCGTTTCCAAATGAAGTCGTACTGGCTGCGCCCTATGGAACGACAGCCCGCTTTAGAGCAGAATGCAAATGAAAAGGTATAAATAAACAATCGCTCACAAATAAGTGTGTGCCTTTAATGAATATTTCATATACAAAAGAAGTCATTGACATTTTGCTGGATTGCTTCAATTAGCTCTTAAGCCTCGTGTTCATGCAAATAATAAGCTTGCTTATCATAATGCTTTGTTAATCTGTTTCATAGTGTGAATTTATACAGTAATGTATCACACAGACCTCCTGCTGCATCCTTTATTGGATATAAATGACTTAGTAATTGCTATTGATCATTAAAGAAGTGTGATGTTATTTTGGAATTAGAACGTGGGGGATCTTTGAAAGACTGCAGGAACTGGGTGGTTTGCTGCACGCAGACCTGGTTTATATTCATAGGAGTGACTAATGGGTCCTTGGGAGGAAAAGCCAAAATGTGCCAAGACTGAGTCTGGGGAAAAACACTGCTAAAGTCGTTGCTGGCTTCACATCATGAAGTGCTCCGGGCTACATATTCAGAATATACATCAACATATTCCATTTCACACATCGATCCCCACTCCGAGTCAGACTTGGCTGAGATTAGCCAGGAAAACACCCGGGCTTGCTGGGGACAGCCAGCAGCCAGCGGGGTCAGGGCAGGCGTCCCAGCGCAGCTGCGGCCGGCCTGGGGTTCCCACCGCGGCCCCGAGCGCTGTGGGTGCTCCATCCGGGCTTGCTGTTCAGTTGGGGTATTTCGGTAGTTACAGCAAATGTTGTACAATCACCCAGCCTGCAATATGCGGTGAATTGATCACAGCTCCAGATCCCGAAGTGAAGGGAGCGTGGAGGTCTCTGGTTTCCCCATGGGGGTGCTCAGGCTGAACCTCCTTCCCATCACTTTGCTTCATTCCAGCTTCAGATATTAAACCTCATCACGTTGAAATGAAAAAAAGCTAGGCTTTCACTTTAAATTCATATTTTTCATTTAGAAAAGCCCTTTTCTTCCTTGGAGTTTTTGCTTTTCTTCCCAAATCTTTCCTCTGTGATCCCATTTCCTTTCACTGGAGAAGCCTTCGTCAGCAGTGCCAGCCCCTGCCTGCTCGGAGCTGTGAGATCGCTGCTGTTCCAAAGCCTCGGGAGGACACCCCAAGGCGCTCCCCCTGCCGCAGGATGGGGCGTTTCAGCAGGCTTTGACGTATGTATCCATCTGGAAAATAGTTAGGGGCATTAACTCTTCTCTGCCTCAAAGGGGTGCCCTGGGACTTGGTTAATTAACTTCTTGAAAGGGCTGTGAGATTCCTCCATGACACTGCTTTTATTAAAAGCCTATATGCACATTTTTCCCCTTCCAATTTACAGCATTTCCCCCCTGGAATGTGCTTTGATTTTTAAGCAATTTATAAGTCCTCAGGCTTTGCCTGTAAGGTAATTTATACTAGTTTGTGTTTTTATGTGTGTGTACATGTGCTGCAGTGCATTGGGAAGAAACAGAAAAAGCAATCAGCTCTGCTGAGGCTGGTACTGATGGAATCATGGTGCGGGAGTTATTTCCACGCGCCGCGAGCTTGTTCTGGCCTGCCCAGGCAGGTGCTGCTATGCCAAACTGCGAATGAACGCAGCCCCGAGCAGCCAGTGGGACCTGATTGACCTTCCCCAGTATCAGCCTGGATCATCCGGCCACACTCCCTGCGGGATGGGGCTCGGAGAGGGTCATGAAAGCCTTTCAGGCCATGCAGGACCAACGCATGCATCCAACCGTGCGCGCTCCTCGTCGCTTTGCTCGCAGGTGGCTGCGCAGCAAGCCCCGTGGGAGGGCTCGCTGGGCCCGGCTGGTACCCGGTGGGTGGTGAAGCAGCCTGGCACTGGGAAGGCGATGTTCTCAGTCACCAGCAGCGCGGCTGGTGCAGCGTGCATGGCTCTGCTCCTGCCTCAGCGCTAGGAAAGCCGGAGAATTGCGCCCATGGTATTATGTGATGCTGAAATGTTCCCAGAGTCACCCCGGTGCCCTGTGGGCTGTTCTAATGTGATCTTTCGCACCATGAAAGTAATTTGTTTCAGGGAGTTTTATTTATGCAAATGTCTGGCAATATTTCATGACATTCACATCTCCGGAGGTAGATTTTTAATAAAGGCTGGAAGGCAAGAGCACGGCCAGAAGGCAGGCAGGTCACAGTGCCGGGAGGTGAAGCGCTGTGTGGGATTTAATGGCACTGCATTGATTTATGTCCGCTGGGGACGTGACCCCCCAGCTCCCCGCCACTGGGGCTGTTTGCATTTCTAAGGCTGCTCTTTGGATGCATAACCTTTCTCTTTTTATTTGTATTTTGGATCAAACTGCTCCAGACCCCTGCATGTTGCAATCTCTGTCCCCTGGGAATCACACTCATTTCCTCGTCACGTAGCCAGTTTTCTCCCCATCTATTGCTGTGAAGCAAGTCTCTGGGTATCTTACAGGGAGAAGACAAAGGGAGCTTGAGGAGTTTTGCTTCTGGGCTCAGGGGTCCTGGTAGCCCCTTCTCCAAGAAGCCCCTGAAGGAGCAAAACCTCCGCTTCGGATCAGGGACGGAGCAGGGCACCAGATGCGCCGGAGCAGCAGCGCTGGAGAGCAGCGTCGGCTCGGCCACCTCCGGGTGCACCCAGCCCCCTGCTGCCTGCAGCAGCCCACGGGTGACAGAAACACGCCCGCAGCACCCGGCCTTTTCGGTCTCAAGTGCAGCACGGTGCTACCCGCTCAGCTTCCAAATGCTGAATGTATCCCTGGCCAGCTCCTGGCTGAGCACTCCTCTCTTTGTGAAATAATTGGGAAATGGCAGTGTTCACGCTGTGGCTGTAACACACCTGCCTCTTCTCGTTCTTGGGTACATTAGAAAGGTTTGGCATTAGCTCCTTGGGCTTCCAGGGGTGTCTGAATGCCCAAAGGAGCCACACCACAGCCCAAACGTGCAGATACTCTGCTTCAGCATCCTGTGGAGCTCAAGAGGCACCCAAATATCGCCAGGTACAGCACGGTGGGTGTTTCAAGCAGCTAATGGCTTGCTTTTTTTTGCCACTGTGCTTTGAAAAATGTGCAGTTTGGCTCTCCGGGAAGTACCAGAAGGGAAGAGCTGATCTTACCCACAGCCCTGCCAGCCATGCAGATGCAGAGGGGTGAGTCTGGGCTCCATCAGGGCTCATCTCTGAGCCTCTGAGCCCTCGGTGGTCGCTGGGAGCCTCGAGGAGCACATCACTGCCTCGCAGCCATTGATAGATTTTCCTTGTTGGCTTTCCCTTCTGTTGCTTTTATAATTTATTTACAACTTTTATAGATGTTTGCAGCATTTCCTTTTTTTTTAAATGGCTTTTCAAAAACAAGAAAAAAGCAGTAAAGGATTTTTCAGCCTGGTGTTCTCAAGGAAACACATGTGGCACTTCAAAGAGCGTGACTTTACACTGGCAATGGATTTCCATCAGCAGAAAACCTTCGTCTTCAAAGAGCTGACTCCGCTCTCCACCCCATGCCGCAGAGTCCGGCCCCACTCTCCATCCTGTTGGCATGCTGAGGGCAGCGATGATTCCTGCTGCTTGCTCTGGGAAGATATCCTGCGCCAGGGTAAAGCTTTGCTCTGGCAGCAGCGCCCAGGCACAGCCTGCTCGGCCTCTTCCCCAGCAGCGTCGCTTTGGGTCTCTTGCAGGATGGTGCCAACTGATACTTTGGACCCGAAGTGTCTGTTGTCCCCCTCCAGGATCCACTGTCCCTCTCCCATACCCAGTTTTCTCCAGATATCAGCATTTGTCACATTTCTCCTTGCCGTTCGTGTGTGCCGGGTCCTGTCCTGTGACCCACGATGGGAAAAGGAAGGATGCAAAGAAGACGCCAACAACCCCCAAAAGCGGACTGAACAGGAAAAAAGACAATCGCCACCTCCCAACAACAGGAGAGGGAGTAAATGAGGAGCACCAGGGCTGATCTGCATTTAAAAGGGGGGGAATCAGCACAAGGGACAAGGAGAGCAGTGCAGGGAGGGGAGCTAAAGGGGGAGATAAAAGGGAGAGAGGCCCGAATTTGCATGATGTTTTTCCTTGTGGCAAAAATCATTTGAAAGCTGATGTACTGCCAATAGGAACAAAAAGAGCCCCACTGGCGGTGCCCCAGGCTCCTCATTTACTCTTTTACAGCAAGGAATACTTATAAAAACTGAATAAAACATCTAATAGAGCTGTTTAGGATTCCTTGAAAGACGTCTCCATCAAAGCAGCCGGGGGCAGCCTAGCTCTCCCTGCCTCTGCTCTCGCGCCCTGGCTGGTGCTCCTGGTACCCACACTCTCTTCCCAGGAGGGTGATGGATATGCAGGGGAGCACACGCTCCGATGGGACACTTCTGGGGAGAGTGAGCCCTTCCTGGCCACCTCCTGCCTGTGGTAGGAGGACATGAGGTTTGCCATCCAGGAGAACCTTGCAGGGCAAGTGAGCTTTGAGGCTGGGGCTTTGGCGAGGGACTTTGGCTGTGTTTTGGGAGGATGCACTGTGGATAGGGTGGTTTCCATCATTGGGTGCTGCGGGACCTCGGTCTTCATCTGTCATTCATGCAAAGAGCACAATAACACATCCCTTGACAGCAAGTCCAGCCTGCGCTTGCTGACTGCCCCTCTCATGTGTTTGGCCTGAACTAAGCCCCATCTCAGTGAAGGTTTCTTGATCTTAGTGTAATGCAACTACTAAATCCTACAGCTGATCCGGGGATTTCGGGCACTTCACAGTGGTGGAGCAGCAAGGCTCCAGCAGCCAGGATGCTGTGCACCCTCGTGGAGGCAGTGAAGGGACAGGAAGGGACACTGTGGAGTGGAGCTTTTCCGAAGTGTGCTTTAACCACGGGGGCTGTATTTTGGGACGTGGCTAGCATCTGCTGGTGCCTCTGCAATGCCAGCCTGGAAACGAGAGCTGGATACAGCCAGACAGTGCTGGCTGTGCCGGGTGCAGCCTCTGCCTGCAGACCAGCCCTGTGCCGCAGTGGGGTGCAGCGGTGCAGGGCTGAGGCGTGCCAGGATGGATGGCAGGATTGGGCTTTTGGCATGGGTAATGTCGCTGGAACAGTCACTAGAAATGATTTGCAAGACAGTCCTGAGAAAGAAACCAAGCAGAAAGGGTGCAGATCACACCAGCTGCTTCAATCTGACTGTATTTCCTGCTCCCCTAAGAAGAAGCAAGAGAACACCGGGAAGGGGCAGAGCAGCTCTTTAACGGCACAACGCTGTGCTTGCAGGCTGAGCTACCGGCAAGGAGGCAACGGGAACAAGAGCCTCCTCTGGGGACGCCCCTTCAGCTGAGCTGCCGGAGGGGATGCTCGTGGCGGGCAGGGCTGGCACAGCCGCTGGCAGCAGAGAAGCAGCAACCGGGCTCCCCGCTGCCCCCCCCACTGCTGCTCCAGCCCATTCAGCCCCAGTGTGCAGCACCCGCAACCTCCCCTGCGTCCTGCAGAAAGGCTGCCTTCGAAGTTTTGCTGCTTCCTGGCTCAAACTTGTTTTGTTTTCCCCAAGAACAAGGGGAGAAAACATCAGAAACATTGCTCCCTACCTGAATTTTTCATGGTGATTGCTATGGCGAGGTTGTGCATGCCGGGGCTCTGCAGCTGGCCAGGCACCCAAACCCACCGCTGAGCACGGTGCCAGGGCAGCTCCAGCCTGCCCATGCCCGGGACCTGCTCCTGCTTCAGCACTGAGAGCTGGCACGCTGCAGGCGGCAAATCAGAGCTCTCAGTAAAGAACAGCACTGCTGCTTCTATAAGAAAACTAGAAAACTCAATAGAACTGACAGAACCACGACGTAGCAAATCCTTATTTTAAAATATCTTAAAGAAGGATGCTGTTGGTTAAAGGAGAAAGACTTCTGTGATGTATTTGGAGGAGGGATGACAGGGATGGGGAGAATCCCCAGGGTAGCAGGGATGCTTGAGGGAACATGTGTTTGCCATGGCAAGAGCACGGGGAGGAGGCAGAGGTAGGCAGAAGAAAGGTAACTATATTGCAAAAGCTCGAGCCGTGAGCGTTACGGTGCTCAACACCCCATTAGGCACCTGTGAAACTTTCAGACCGTTAGCTGGGGCTTTCAAACATTGAATTTTTTCTGCAGTTGCAAAACACTTTTGCCATGCATTGTCTTCTGGGTGCGGTGCAAGGCTCATTCCGGCTGCCACAGCTGCAGCCAGGCCTGACAACCACTGCGGCGTTTCCAGCCACTGCCCCACACGGTGCCGGGGCATGGCCAGGGGCAGTCAGGGTGCGGGAACCCAGACGGGCATGGGGATGCCGCCTGCGTCTTGCTGTGCCTCTCACACACGCCTGCCCGGAGGAAAACCTCTCTGCCATCCCTTTTCTCTGTTAAATTAGCCAGCGGTGTTCATTAACCAGGTTAAATTAAGCAGGGATCAGCTGGATCCACTGCCTTGCCAGCTGTGACAGCGGGAGACAGCCACAGCCGGGAACCCCCGCGTCTGCCCGGGTTCCCAGCTGTTATTTCTTGCCTTTCCAGTGCACAGGTCCAAGCCATAAGAAAATGCAGCTGGTGAAGTGTTATGATTTTTACCAAACTGATGAGAACAGACAGTGGAAGCATGAAGAACAGGGTTCTCCTGGTTTTCTCATATTTCCTAAGCACTGAGCAATTCAGTAAGAAGTGGCTGAGTGACAGCGCTGTAACCCAGGGCCTGCACCAAGAAACTCTCTGAACTTGTCTCCTAGGCTGCCTCTCAGACCAGGCCTGATCTGGCTGCTCTGGGCCATGCGGATCACCCACCATGGGAAAATGACTCTTTCCCCCAGTGCTGGTTTCTCCCAGCACCGGTTGGTGCAAAGCTCCTCTGCAAAATGCCAGCAATTTTCAGCACGGCACGAAGCCTCCCTTTGATTTGCATTAAACTAGGGAACTGCCACCACGCTTATGATGATGGAAATGTCCAGCAGAAAAAATAACCTGGCCATAAGCTCCCAGGCCACTCATACCTTCACTGTTTGTAAGGCATCCCGCACAAATAGCCCTGCCCTGCTCCCGTCTCCCTCACTCTCAAAATTGGAGAGGGGCTGGGGAGGGAGAGAAATCACTGCTGTTAATAGGTGTAAATATTTTAGAGTTTTTAATTAAATATGAGAACCAGGTTGGGGGTGGGAGCGGGGCCGTTCTGGAATATGAGTTATTGAGAATCCACCTTCCCAGATGTTCACTCTTTCCACCCCAGCCTCCAGGCCTTTCAGACAAATAAAACAGAAAATAATCCAGGTTTGAAAAAAAAAAAAAAAAAGAACAAAGTAACAAACACAGCAGCCTTCTGTGGCAGCTTGCAGCCTTCAGGATCTTTGTTTCTACCCCAATATGAAAAAGGAAAAAATATTTTTTGGGGAAGAAGGGACCTGAGTGTGTGAGGGGTGCTCACCAGGAGTTGCCCATGACTCCGTGAAACGAGTTGCTGGTCTCAGAGGCAGCTGGTTTGGTTTCGCTCTGGCGCAGCATCTGCTGCGCTCTGGCAGAAGGGCTGCATGGCATTGATGCTCAGAAAGTAGCAGGTGCTCAGGGTGCTTCTGTTCTGCTGCCTTTGGGAAGAGACTCCGGCGGATGCTCCTGCAAGCACCGCGGCTCCGAGGACTGGCGGTGGTGCAGGGAGGCTGGTGCATGTAGCGCATCTCCTGCAAGCTCTGCACAGCGATTACGTGGTGCCTCCGGAGAGGAGATTGAGTGGGTACAATTGGCCAGGACTGACCTCAATGGATCGCTCTTGATTTACACCAGCTGGGGAGCTGATCCAGCGTGTGCTCAGGCATCTGTTATGCAAGGCTTGTCCTCAGAAACCCAGGGCACGGCTTGGGTGGCTGGATCTCCCACCCGAAGGGGAACGGCACACAGTCCCTGTGCCAGGCACTCGGTGCAAGTGCAGACTGAGGCAAGGCAGAAATTCAGCCTAGAAATCATTTACACCACTTACCCTCCACCCTGAGGACAGAGGGCTGTACGTGCATTAGACTGATCCCTGCAACCGGCTCAGCTTCTCTCTGGGGGCCTCCTCATGTGAAAAACAGCCAAAGCTCCTGATCCTGCTTTTCCTCCTGGAGCAGGAAGCTGAGGGCGCAGCTCAGAGCACAGCTCAGGTCCAACTCATGGGCATGGGGGCTGCGAGGAGCCCACTGGGCAGGGCGGAGCTGGCTGTGGGCAGCTTGGTGCTGCGGGAGGTAAGCAGTGTCCAGGGGGTTATGTTCCCTCAGTGGGTTGAGGAATTTTGAAGAAAATTCTAATTAATCTAAATCAAGACAGTTACAGTGTCAGAAAGCAAAGGCAGAGCTTTAAAGAAAGGAAAACTGCAGAACCCAGCCAAGTGCCAAGAATCAAGGAGGAGGAAACTTGGAGGGCTTGGTTGCACTGGGGTCAAACGCACAAGCAGCGAGAAGCATTTACTCCTCAGTGCCTTGGAAAGCAATGTCTGGGTGACTAAGAAAGTTCTGGCACAAGCACCATGCTGGAGCTGGGGAGCACAGTGGAACAAATACAGGCACAGCTGGACCCACGGATGCCACAGGAACGTCTGCATCTTCCCCAGGAAAGCGCATCACCTCCTGCATGAAGCTTGTGCCTGGAGCAAAGCAAGGCACCAGCAGGGAGTGGATGAGCCTATGCCATCATGTGATGTGTATAATTAGACTTTTTGGCAGCCTAACGTATATTATTAGCCTCTTTGCTAATAGACTTCTCTAATAAGAGTGCCCTTAAGTGACCTCGGTGAACATTCATCTACTTCTAACTAGATTTATAATAGTGATTGATCTGAAAGGTGCTGGACCTTTGCTTGGTTTGTTCCATGTCTCTGCTCGGTTGCAGGTAACTGGATTTCTCCCACCCAGGCTCCAGGGCTAACGTTTCCTTTAACATCTCGCAGCATCCAGGCACCGATTAGGGATGCATCTCGCAGTGGTGAGAGACCCCTTGAACCTGAAGCAAATGGAAATTCCCCGGGTGGGTGCCAGCCACCGCACGGTGCTTTAGTTTGGCAAACAACTGGTTTTGCTGCAGCCCTCCTTTGCTGAGGATGCTGATCAAGTGCAGACCTTCAGGGACCTTTTATTCTTCCCAAGCTAATTGATTGCCTTTTTCCACTGGTAATCTCTCTCTCTCTCTCTCTCATTTCATGACAAAAGACTCAACTCAGGGAGGCATTTTTGGTTAGCAGCTGACCCTGGCTGTCCCCCCATCAGCACCTGTCTGATGCCCTTGCTCTGTAATTGCATGTTTAAAAGGGCTGGGATTTTTGCTGGGATTTTTAATTGCATGCTGAAACCAGCCTGAGGGAGTATTTTTATTTTTGGAGCATTGGCTGTTTGGTCAATACCCTTCTCACCTGAGAAAGTCAGTGCAGGCGTGCAGTCTGACTTCTTAGCGGTAGTGATTTTCCATTAGCCTTTGAAACTGAACCTGCTCCAGAGCTACGAGGGAATTCTTTATGGACTGTGCTCTTGACGAATCTGCATCCTGGAGCAATGAGCTAAGCTCTTCATGAGAGACCAGCTTTGTTAAGTTGCCTCACTCAGTACTTCCCTTTTGCAGGAGGGGGAAGGGGGAGAGAGGAGGAAGAGGAGGGAGGGCGAAGGCATTGGTAAAATAATGTAGAGTTCTCAAAACTTTCCTTTGGATCTATTTTGTAAGTCGAAAGGCTTGCTTTGTGTTGAATCAACCTTGTTTCAAAATGTCCGTAAATGCACCTGCCCCAAGGCCTGCAGCAAAGTGTTATCTTGGGAGACAAGGTCCAGACCCCTTAGCGGAAGGCACTGCAGAATCTCTTGGTCTTGCCGGAGAATGAAAAAGTTTCTCCTGGGATGCTCCAGCCATCGCGGAGCATTCCCGCCAGCTCATTGCCTGTGCAGCACATCCCTACTTTAAAAACGGATTTCTTTCACATGAAAATCTGAGCTAGCTGCTGCAGAATAATAGCAGCTGAAGCATATACGCCGAGCACATTGCTATTAGCCCAAATGGTTTGGCTTGCTTTCTTGCTTTCTACTTTTTTATTCATGCTGTCGGCAAGCAAAACCAACCAGCTCCATTATGTATAAGTTATTCTGGATTAGATCAAAGGAACAGTTTACAAGGTAGGTTTGGGCGTTATTTTTTTTTTACCTTTTTCTATTTTTTTTATAAATATATATTTATTCTTTCCCCCTCCACACTCCCCATTGCCTTTCCTCATGAGAAAACTATAAATTATTCACCAGCCCATACATGACAAGTGCTTTTCAGGACTGGAAACCAAACCAGCACTGGCCCCGGTGTGGTGGCAGTTTTGGGGAGCGGAGGTGGAGGCCTGGGGGGGGGCAGCACCCAGCAGGTGCAGTGGGGAGGCTCCGGCTGGGGGGTGTTCAGGGGGTGCCTTGGGGCTCCAAGCTCTGCATGGAGAGGAGGGGAGGAAGGAAGGGAGTTGGGGGGGGAGGCAATTTTGACCAAAATGCGCCTTCTAGAGCTGTGTCTTCGCAACAGAAAGTCAGAGGGTTTTTTGGTAGCAGGGCCACAGGGAAGCACTTTGCTCTCCGCATCTCACTTAGCACAAAGCACAGCACCTCTGGGGTCTTGCAGCCTAAAGCATTTGTTCTTGCAGCTGATGCAGGCCGTTTATTACACTGCAAAGGCATTTTTAAAGCCCAGCAGAACGGTGTGCTCTGGGAACAGGGTTTCTGCTCAACAGCCAGCTTGCCGGTGCTGTAAAAAGCTAATGCTAATTTAGCAGGAAGCTGATCTGGGGAGGCATCTGCTTGCCTACACCACCGTAATCTCCCAGGATATTTAGGAACTGCTCACCCGGACAAGGCATCCTGCAGGGCTGGGCGATGCGGGGTCCCGGCCCCACACCCTGGGGGTGCGTGGGCAGCAGCTGCCCCAGCCCCAGGCACCCAGCCGGGACGGAGCACCCCGGGGGAAGTAGCCCCGGCCCCCCGAGGGGTCCCTTTCCTGGTGTCAGGCCTGGGGACCGCTGCTGCTGAGCCGGTGGGTTGCTCCGTCTGCCCTAATGGTGTAACTAAGCTATGGGAAAGCATGTGGGGGGGCTTTCTACGGAAGGAATGGAGAAGCCAGGGAGAGCCTGGCGATGTCCTGGCCCTCACAGGGTCACCCCTTGTTCCAGAGCTGCATTTGGTTACCTTCCGACAAAAGCTCTTTATCCCACAGGGCACAGCCCGACAGCGCTCAGCTGCACCGCTAGCAAAGAGGCAAAGAGCCGGCAGCAGAAAAGGAGACACCAGAAATACCCATGCGTCACCCCAAAAGCAGAGTTTCTTTTTTTGGTTCACTGATCTTTTTGCAGGTCAGGCCTGGAAAGTGTCCCACAGCCATCAGAGGCAACAGAGAGGGAAGTAAAATAGTTCCTGTCCCCACCTCCGCAGGTAAAACGATGCTCGACCAGAGCAGAGGCAGCGAGCTGGGGGATGAGTCTGAGCCTGCGGCAGCAAGTGGAGGACTGCCTGCTGCTGCTTGCTCCTGCACGCTGCTGCACGCTCCTGCACACTCCTGCATGCTCCTGCATGCTCAGCGATGGGCTGGAGTTTGCTTTTCTAGGAAAATTGTTTCCCTTTGTTCAAAATTCACTCTTTTTGCAAATTCCCTTCCTCAAAGCTCCCAGGCTGGGGCAGCAGTGGGAGGCAAAGCACAAAGCTGTGATCCCAAAGCCCCTGGTTTCTTGTGGGAGGCATTGCTGGGGGAGATTGCCTGGCCCTGCTCTAGGGGGAAGCAGGAACCAAGAGAGCGTTGGTGGTGGGAAATCATCTTCTATCTCTCATTTTGGGGTCTTTCCTGATGCCATTGCAGTCTCATGAAAACAAAGCTTAAAGACTTTTATAAAGCACAGAGCAACATGATACGATTCTGCAATTACACAAATGCTCCCAAACGACAGCTCAAGGGCATAGAGCGCTTGAACTGCATGCGTGAACCTCTGCCTTCCCAGCACGTAAAACTGTGTAAAACCTGTGCTAATGTCAAGTGAATTCACATCAGCGAGCAAACCGACAGCCCGCAGGGTCTGCTGCGCCCCGGAGCAGTCACACAGTGATCCAGCCCTCGGAGGTGTGGATTTTGGGAACATGCTGCCTCGGTTGCGTGGTGCAGGTAGCAGGGAAGGAGAGGGCGATGCACCCGCTGGGATGCCTGCCAGGAGCTCGGGCTGCTCCGTGTGGAGCTCGGGGTGCTCCGTGTTGCTCCATCCATCCGTGCTGGAGGAGCAGCCCTGGCCCCGGAACAGCCCTGGCTCCCTGCAGAGGTGACCTCCCTGCTGCAAAAGCACTGAGCGACTTTTCTGAGCATGATGCGAGCTGGGCATGGTCTGGGGGAAGGTTTGTGAAGCTCACGGGTCATGCTCCCTCACTGAGCAGCCCAAGGTGGCTGGTGGGTCTCGCCCCAGCTGCTTCTCCCTCTTGTGGATTTGTTGCAAATCTCGTCTCTTATGGCTGGGGGAGATGTGCTGTGACACTCATTAGCTGGACGGAGATTTAAAGAGCGTCCGAGCTGGACATGGACAGGAAACATTTAAAAACGGCCCACTAAGTAATGCCTGTCCAGGGGGCATAAAGCTGGTGGAAGTGGTGGGATGGTGGCTTTGGGCTGGTAGGAAAAGGTGGGAGAGTCCTCAGCCTCACTGGCTTCCCCCTCTTTTGGGGGGGTGGGAAAGAAAAGCTGCACTTTTGGGAGCTTCTAGAAGTTCAGCTGAAGGTGACTCAGTATCATAATACGGGGTTAGCAAGCAAGCAGGGCTACCGGTGGAGAGGAGCTACTGATGGCCCTGCTTTTCCAAGACAGAGAGCAAACATACCCAGCTAGGTTAAAGCAGAGAGAGGGAGATCAGAAAGTACTACTCTGCAGCTCCTCACTGCTCCCATCCCAGCTCCCTGCCTGCCTCTCAGGGAAAGGATCAGGCCCTTTCCCTGCCCCTGACGTGTATAGATACATCCCCATCACATAAGCATCCCCCAGACAGAATGGTTCTCCTGCGATGGCTGTAATCAAAGATTTAAAGCCATCCAGAGCCCTTATTTAAAGGCTGATCCGCAGTGAAGCCAGGAAAGGCTTTCTCAGTACGGATGTGAAATAGGCCTGGATTAGCTCTAATCAGTAAAGTGAACTGATGCGTTCGTTTCCTGCACGTTAGGTAAAGCGGCAGAACTGCCGGCTTGGAGCAGGCTGTGGACGTGTCCCATTGCTGGGAGCGGGGATGCTCGCTGCAGCCCTGGCCCTGCTGGATGAAAAGTCAAATTATCCCTCTGGCTATCGTGTGGCTGAGATGATCCACTTGGATCAGCCCCAGCAGTGCCACTGCCGTCCCCAGGATTAGTGAATGGCTCCTGTCCCTTCCAGACTGCGAATAAAAGCAGAGACGGGCGATTCCCAGACCAGCTTTGCACGCTCTGTACAGACCACCTAGGCAGGCAGACTGGGCCTGCACTCATTTTCAGGATCAAAAATGGGTCAGAATACAGCGGAAACATCTGCCATTGGTCAGTGTGTCACGACAGAGCCAGCAAATAATTGTCTCTTTGGAAATCCATTATCACCTCCACGCTCTTTTTAGCTAGAAGCTTTCAGAGCTGACGAGGGCTGTGCTTTGAGTGCGGATGGTAAATATAACACCATATGGTCGAGGTATTATTGGGCTCCTAATGAAATGCGATTATTATGCGTATGCATTAATAACTCCTGCATCTTTGGAAGGTATGCGTGTGCATGTGCACAGCTTACTTATTTAAAATCCTCCTCTTCCAGGACAGCTTGCCAGCAGATGCTGGCTGCGGGACGGGCGCTCCCCGCAAATGGGGCTGGATGGCACGGCCAATGCCTTTGCTGAGCCCACCTTGGGCATGCAGAGGGAACCCTTTACTGTCACTTAGTCTCTGTTCCTCTGTCCTTCTCCAACTTCAAACAAAGGTTGTTTTGCCAGGAAGCCTGCTGGCTCTTCAGGCAGATCCCCCCTCAGGAGGAGGAGGGTTGGGAGCGCACTCAGAAAGCACTGGGGATGCAGGAGCGCTGGAGGAGCATCACCAGACCCCGCAGCCTGCGCAGGGACATGGCGAGACATCTCCTCCCCAGCTCCCCTCCGCTGCAGCATCATTTTTTCTTGCTAAAACTGCTTTCTGCTCATCGAATTATAAGAGCAGCCTTTCCTGGCAGCAGAGGGAGGACGGCTTTTCTGGGACAGGCAGAATGCATCCGTCACAGCCCGGGCTGAGCCCGTCGTTCACCCGAGGCATTGCTGGCTCGCCCCGGGCTCATCACTTCTCTGCCTCCGCTGCACCCTCCCTCCCCCTTTACTCCAGACAATCCCATTGACTGAACCATCCCAAAACCTTGCTGAAAGGTGAAAATTGTCTCATTGACAGGTGCTGTGCAAATTACCCTGAGATTCATTGCCGCAGCAGGGGAAGGCTTTAGGAAGACGCCTGAACATTTCTGAAGTGTAGGGTTTAATGTGATTGGATTTACAACGACTTTTTGATTGCTTTCTCTATAACTCTTTACAGACTTGAGGGTCATTTCTTTTCCTCCCAAAGATGGAAATTTCACCTGTGATTTTTAGTGCACAGATGAAGCCATGGGCTGAGGCTGTCGGGAGCTCGGTGGGGCAGGCAGGGGGGCTCCATCTCCTGGTGGGTCCCCAGCTCCCCTCTTTCTGCCTCCGTTTTCCTCTTTGCTGGAGGATCTGCTCAGCAAACAACCCTTTTTCCCCTAGCGTCAGCGCTGTCTTTCCAGCCCAGCGCAATGCTAACAACCTGCTGCTGGCAACAACTCTGTGTGGAAGAGCATTGCCCTGTTCTGAGACAGGAAAATGCGGCAGAGCCCTCTCAGACCCGTTTCCAGTGGGGTTACAGTTCCCAAAACACCCTTATTTTAATTGCACTTTGGTGTAGTCCCTTGCCGAGCCCCTGGATCACCGGAGCAGATGGGTGCCAGCCGTGCCTTGCAGCGTGCAGAGCTGCTGTATTTAGCAGCAGCATCTCGGTGGCATTTGGTGCCTCGGCTGCCTGTCCGCGCGGCTGCCCAGCAGTAATTAATGGGGCTCCTTCCCCCCCGAGCTCTGCATTAGTGGACTATCAATTATTGAAGCCGAGTTGTACTTTTCTGAGCTGGTGAATAACCAAAGGGACTGCTGAGAGTCCAGAAGTGGCTGTCATCCTCTCATTAGGTATTTATTAAATGTAATTTAGCGGCTGTGCCCACGTGTTAATGGAACCGCAGCAGCACCGCCGGATCCGCGCGGCGCCTGCGCACGAGCTGCCCCAGCTGAGCCGGCGCAGACCTGCGTGCACGCGCCAGCAGGATCGGGCCCTGCGGGAGGCTGTCAAAACAAGCCCTGGCCTTCAGCTCAGGAAAGTGAATCCTTGGGCAAATTACTCACCTAGAGATTACCGTTATTATCCCAGCTACTCTCTCACGTCTCATCTCCCCTCCTTTCCTGGCGGATGCATTACTCCTCCTTACGCTCACCTGAATAATTCCTCCCTCTTTTGATTGCTGCAGCTCCTTGGAGAGGGTTTAATGAGACCAACAATTGAGGGTAAATTTACTGTAAACTTTCTGAACTTTGGGCAAATTTAAGCTGTGACGTGAGAGCAGCCGAGCTGGGAGGTGGCTGCAATGCGAGCAGAGCTGTCTGCAGCCTGGCGAGCTCGGGGAGCGCTTGCAAGGTGCAGCTGGAGCTGCTGCCCCGCGCTCTCCGGGGCATCCTCCTTCCCTGCAGCCTGCACGGCTGCTCATAGAGCTGGTGGAAAACACGCAAGCAAAGGGCCTAGGTCAGCAGGAATGTGTGCAGGATTGAGCAGAAGAGGGATTAAAACAAAAAGACATGGATCTTTTCTCAGTAATTTTTTTCAGCAGAAGATGCTGGGATTTCTTATGCCACCAAAAAAAAAAAAAAAAAGCTTTTTCTTTCTTTCAACAAGGAGAAGCAGCTTTTCTGATTCTTCCCATTGCTGAAATCGATTGCCAAAGTGGGATGTTTGCCGTTGGGGCTTTGAGAAAAATCCAACAAATTCTTTTAAAACAAGCAAACAAACAATGCTTTTTTTTTGGAAAAAACAAATCCCAGGGCTGAGGGAGAGGGGGAGAGCAGAGGTTTCACGGGGGCTGTGCTGTTCCTGATGCACACATCATCGCCTTTCTCTCTCCGTGGCTGCCCGGTGGGGTTTGGCCACAGCTGGGAGCCTGTAAGCTGCCTGTAATCTCGCAATATTCATAAATGAATGGGCACGTCCCAGCGCCTTTGTCCAATCCCTTTTTACCCAGTGCCCGGGGAGGGGATGCTGGCACCACGTGGGGGCTGCCACCCCTCACCGCAGCACACGCCGTGGTGCGTGTCACTCGTTCCCCTGCACCGGGGCCAGGAACAAGCAGATGGGACCCATCCACGTGGCCCTTTTGGAGTCTTGGGTGCCCTGCGAAGCAAGACCCCTCCTGGGCAGGAGGCTGGTGTGAGGGGGCAGTGCGTGAAGCCCAGCTGCCTGTCCTCCCCCCGTCCCCAGCCCACCCATCCACCCGCTGCCTGCCTTGCATCCCCACCAGCAATGGGCTGGCCGAGCCAGGAGCAAACCGGACACCAGACATGCCAAAGCATCCTCAGCAACCCCCACCGGTCTTTCCTGGCTGCTCTAAAGACAACAACATTTCTTGGGGTTGCAGAGTCTGTATCTCCAAATCCCACCCATGCCAGTTAACCCAGGGCTCGAGCTGGGCTGGGAGCTTCATCCAGGACCCCCGGGCTCATGGGCAGCACAGTGGGCAGGCTGCGAATCCAGCCCTGCTCCCTGGCCACCCCCAGCAGGCAGCAGCGGGGGGCTCAGCACCCCCCAGGGGCTCTGCTCCCAGCAAAGCTGCAGCCGCGCTGCAACTGCAAATCATTTTGGTAACGCTGTCAGTGTAAATGCTACTTAAGATGTCATCAATGATTGATATATTTGCTAATTGAGACTTTCGCTTGGGCTGATAGCTGGAGTTTTTTATTTCCTTTATTATTTTATGTTATCTTATGACTGACATATTTGTGGCAGCACTTCTTTAATCTCTGTCAGCAAGTGCCCTGGGGAGGTGGTGGCATGCAGTGCGAGGAGCCTGGCCATGGGGACGAGCTGCTCTGCAGAGCCCTCACTGCAGGGGGACAGTCACCAGAAGGGAAGGGGCTGCCTGTGCCTCAGTTTCCCTCCTGGTACAGAACAATGCAACTGTCTAATGAGAAGGTGCACTGGGAGTTAATGATGTGCTGCAGTGCTGCAGAAAAACAAAGTGCTGGCAAAGAGCAGCATTGGGAAAGAGAGAAATACTTTGCTATTTTTACCTGGATGGGGGGGGTTTTCTGGTCAAACAGCTTGTGCAATAAAGAAGTACTTCAGAAATGCCCAGGCAGAGCAAGCAGGGAAGCTGCTGCCTCCTTCACATCTCAGCACAAACTGGCTAAATTAGCCCACAGCTGGAAACCACAAATTTGGCTCCGGCACCCTGGGATGATAGGAGGACGCTGTGCAATGCCGTGCCCATGGCCCGGTGCCTTGCGATGGTGCCGCCTTGCAGGATGATGGGCAGCAAACTCAGCTCATTGCAGTTGCTTTTTCCAACACCTTTGTTCAAAAACATACTGTAGTGCCAGGAGGCAGCAAGGCTCTGCACTCGCCTAAACCAACAATTAAATAATGATAATGCCTTGAACGGCATCCAGACCTAAACCCCACTCCCTCTCGCTGCCTTCATCACTGCCCGTCTTGGAGGGGCACCAAGAGCCGGCTGCAGCATCTGTGCTCCGGGCCCGGGAGAGCTCATCAAGCATGCAGCAGCACCAGCCCCTGCCGTGCACACGGTGGGGGGGCTGCCCGCAGGAGCCGGGCACGGCTTGCATCTCATTCGCCTAAATGAGTGCTGGGACCCGGCTTTATTAACCAGGCGAGCACTCCGAGTTCAGGAGCTCTGCATCACAACCACTTTGGGCAGCTGTCTGCGGCCACGCCAGCGTGCCAGGGCTTGGTGTTAGTGCCCATCTGGTGACCGGGGTGACAGCATCCGCCTGCCTTTCTGCTTGCAGAAGAGGAAATGGATTTGCATAGATGGGGTAGGAAATAAGTAAATAAAACGTGGCTGCCCAAGCTGGGGAGCAAAAGCAATTTTCTTTTGGCACGGGCCCATCTGCCACACTTGCAGAGCACGACCGTCTCCTGGGCTAAAGAAAGAGGAGTCGCTAGGGTGGCGGTGCCCAAGCGGTGCCCCCGGGGCTGCGCCAGGCAGGCGGCTGTGGGACGGACGTGCCGCTGGGCTCACCGCTGCACATTCCCAGTCCCGCTCCCTGTCGCACCCTGGGATGCTCCACAGCCATCCAGCTCCCTGCCACTCTGTCAGGACAGCCGCATCCCTTCACCCGCGACGGCTTTTCTCCGCAGAGCGAGGCAAGTAATAACCTATAAATGAGACATAATGAAGCTCGGAGTGCCCTTGACAGCATCCGCTCCAGCGGCCAGTCCCTGCACAGCGGCCGTGGGGCTGGGCAGGGAGCAGCCCGTGGCGTGCTCACAGCCGAGGAGCATCATCCCGTGAGCAAGCGGTGGGTTAGCAGTGAGCAAGGGGAAGGAGAGGAGGCAGCCAGCCTCTCCAACAAGGTAGCAAACATGCAGTGCCAATTTAAGCCAGCATCCTCTGGGGAGGGCTGTGTCTGCAGCCAAGCCCAACAAAGCGACCTGCAGAGCCCTCCCGGCATGCTAGTGGTGGCGAGGCGATACCCACCACCGCCCTGCGCTGGCCGGCTTCCCAAAATGCACATGGACAACCCCAGGAGAGCAGCAGGATGTGCAAAACCAGCAGCTTGCTTTGAAGTGCGACCTCTCTCCAGAGCATCCAACACCCCAACGCTTAGTGGTACCGACTGTCATCACTGCCTAATCGAGTGCAACTGATAAATGGGGAGTGGGAGCCTAAAGGCTTTGCAGCTCCAGGAAAGAGCAGGTTGCCATGGTGATGCCAGGTTTTTTTTTTTCTTGCCCCCCCCCCCCCTTTCCCCCTCTTTGGGGTTGGACCGGAGGAGCCTGGCAGGCTGTTGGGGGGATTTATTAGCTCCAAAATGGGCCACGGTTCAGGAATGGGGAGAAATACTGCTGCTGCGAGCAGCATGAGCGTGGCCCTAATATACGGGCTGTGCTCTCCAGGAAGGGCGTAAATCAGCACTGGGCAAACACCGGGGCAGCACGGAAGCGGCTCACTTACCTCCCCTCATCCGCAGAGGGGCTCTGTGGAAAACTCCTAAAGGATTTAGTGCAGCCACCGATGATCAAAGAATAACAAAAGAGGGGAAGAGGAGGGGAGACATTTTAAGACCAGTGGGCAGCAGGGTATGGCCCTAGTCTGTTTTTGACTTCCCAGGGCTGGGCATCATTCTGGGTGCCAGCCCAGAACTATTTTGGGGGGCCACTTCTGCATGAACCTCGCTGGGTTTTGGTCAAATCTTGCTGGTGCCATTCTCCTCATCTGCATGGATGTCCCCGTGGGGCTAGGACATATGCAGCAGCCTGACCAGTAGCCGGACCCTGCTACCCTGAGCAGGTACTGGAAGCTGCAGTGGGTAACGGCGAGGGTTGTGCATTGACAGCAGAGACCTAGGCAGTCCGATTGCTGAATGGCTGTAATGCAGCTGAAATACTTGCAGTAGGCATAAGACATTAGGAAGCCACACAAACAGCATCAAATACCCCAAATCAACCGAGCAAAGCAGGGGAGGAGAGGAGCCAGGATGCAGCTGCCTGCTTGTGGCTGGTTTGCCCACAGCAGCCCCATGGACAGAAGTGGGGTACCCAGCGTGGGTGGCGATGCCAGGAGCCCATCAGGATGGGTTCTGCTGGCAGCCAAAACCAGTGAAGATGCAGCAAGTTACAGATGGGGAGGAGCTGGCCCTTTCTGCAAAGACCCCCCCCGGTGGTTCCCTCTGGCAGGTTTCCCATCCTTAGGCTTGGGGCTCTGCCCAGAGAGGCTGGAGGAGGCTGGTGGGACCCCATCTGCTCCCCACCAGCTTCTTCCTGGCTCCTGCTCAAGCTGGGTCTCCGTCTCCTTGCCTGCCTCCTGACAGCCCTGCTCAGGCTGTGCAGCATCATCTCCTCAGTGACTTGTTTTTTAGCTTGTAACAATGCTCTTGAAATAATTAGCCTGAGTAGACTAATGAAAGGAAACAAGAAATCCCTTATGGACAGCTTGCATGAAGGCGGTGGGGAGATTGCACTCCCTACTGCCTCACTCGCAACGAACCCCAGCCCAGAGGTGTCTGAGCCGTCCCCACTGCTCCCAACAGCAGCCTGGAGCAAGGGGGGGTCTCAGCACAGAAAGCAGAAAAGCACCAGGCACCCTCATGTCCTCCCAGACCCCTCCAGCTCTGTTTTCTCTGACAACCCTGCCAGTCACTGTCTGCATGCCTGGTCTGCGGGGAGTCACCGTGACTTGTCCCAGGAGGTCAGATCAGGTGTAAGGGAGCTTTTCCTACATGAAGGAGAGGGTAACAGGTAAATAAACGGGTTTACCAGAGTGCCTTTAAGTTTTTATCCTCTTATTTCAAGTGCTGGAAAGAGAAAATGCTGATCAATCTTGAAAGAACAATATAAAGAAGAAGGGAAGATTACTGGGGAGGATGCTTGAGGATTCATAGCCATGAGCTGATGTAGCTACACGCAATGCCTTACATCTAATCTGAACCTCTTCCTAATCACCAGCTGCTGGAATACATTTGTTTTGGGTTCCCAGATTGGCTCCTCTTTTGCAGCACAATCACAGCTCTCACTAATTTGCAGTGACAGGGTCATTTTTACCAGTTAGAGCGAAGTCGCTCAGCTCCAGGCGGGACAGTTGGCACCCATTTGGGCTGGGGAGCAGGGAGGTGGGACCTGCCCTGGGGACCTGCGAGATGTCTGCTGGGGTTTGGGCAGCAGCGCAGCCCCATGGAAGGATGACGGCACTGGTGGGGTGCCGCGTGGTTTCTGAACCACATTCTTCCCTTACATTACCACTCATCTTTCTTTTTCCAGAGTTACTCTATTCATTTTAGGCTCTGGGAGTATCCCAAGGCAGGCTAATTTTGCACAGTGAGCCGTGGACCAGCGCTGCAGGGTCAGCAGCACTTCACAGGCTGCAGGAGAGCTGCGCTGAGCTGGTGCAGAGGCTCCTTAGCCAGCCTGGGTCCTGGTGTGAGCAGCATCAGCGTCCCAGAAATTAGTGGAGCTATGTTGATTTCCATCAAGCTCAGAGCATAAAGAATACCAGGCCAGATGGTAAATTGTGTGCGCTCCTAAATGCAAGGGTAATGGATGCTGGGCTTGAATGGGGCTTTGGTGATGCTAATATATCTCCGAAATGACCCTGCTCGCAGGAGCTCAGAGGCGAGCTGCAGTCTGGCCACTGTGGTCATGACACAGCTTTCAGGTTTAACCTTAAAAACACCTGTGTGGGTGTGAAGGAGGAGAAACCTCTCCAGAGCACGCAGCTGGCGCCAGGTAAAGCCAACACGCTCGGGGCTTGGATCAATTGTCTGACCTCGATTTACTTCATGTCCTTGGGTAAGTTACCGATCTGCTCTGTGCTGCCGTTTCTCCAGCATAAGAAGGAGGCAGCAGCGGAGGGCAGCTGGTGCTCGGTGTGCTGAAGCTGAGATCTTCGCTGCAAAGTCGCTGGAGTATGTGGGCTCCGGCAGGCACTGGCTATCCTGGCAAGGCTCCGCATCTTCCTGGTGCTTTACCGCAATTAACTGATTAGCAGTCAGTGCCCCATCACGAGCAGGTTCACATGGCAGCTTGCACTACACAAGGCAGACATTACCTGGCACTTCTGCATTTATCCTGTCGTTTCCGCTTTTTTTTTCATGGACGCATGTATGGGAACAGGAATTCAAGGGCCTGTGAGCGTGGTCCTGGGCCGAGGTCCAGCTCAGGTGAGGCACTTAGAGCCAGGAGCCACAGAAAACACCACCCACCTTCCCGGGTGTAATCCGTGGAGCAGAGCAGAGTCTGTTCTTCCTTGCAGGGTCAGGGAAACAGCTTCTCACTGCAGGGTCCTGCAGTTTGCAGACTGGGACACCCGCTCTCTGAAGCTACGTGCTGCTCTCTTATTTAAGGACTTCATTCAGAATTGTAGCTGAGATGCATTTGGGGGTCTCTAAGGATGACGTCCTGCTGTATCCACACGGGCTGGACACATTCTTGCTCCAGACCTTGGTCCAAATGAGCTGGCTTGGAGCTGTCACTAATATCTGCTGCACTGCCCTGAAATACAGATGGAGCTGATAAAGAGATTGGTTCCAAAAAGCGTTCATCAACATTTCTCCAATGCCTTTCAGCAGTTAAAAGGAAACCATTCCTCAAGGACTCACGGGAGCTGGTGGAGAGAAGGAGAAGAGGTGGTGCCTCACCCAGCGTGGGCCCATCCTTGTGGGAAAAGCAACAGCCCAGCCCCGAAGCAAAGAGGACTGAAGCCAGAAACTGTCATTAAAGCGTGCTCAAAGCGTTACCCTGCTGTAGGGGTCCACACTGTTTCAGGAGCATCGCCGACATCCCTGGTGTCTCCTAATCTGTAGCAGCTGATTACCCAGCTTCCCAGGAAAAGCCTCATTACACAGATTACCCCGTGTTTTGTTGCACAGTTTGCCCTGGGCTCCTCCAGCCCCAGCCCTGCGGAGAAGCCCCACAGCTGCTCTCCAGTGGCCCGGCGCTGCAGGGGGCTGCAGGGAGGGAGCCGGGGAGCCCTGGTCCCCTTCATCAGGCCGCTGGTCTCCGGGGTCATTAGGGAATTAACCCCAGCACTGCCCAGTGGGCCGCTCTGACTGGTGATGCTGGTATAAGACACAGAAAGTCGTCAGCTGCCATAGCCTTTTGCCCCTGCGTTTCTCTCCCTGCAGTGCAGGCATCCGCAGGCGGCCACGGCGCACACGGCAGCACGCGTGCCATCTCCTCGCGTCCTCCTCTCTTTGCTTAAACCAATGCCGCTGTGCCCGCGTCCCAGCCCCCGGGTTTGGGGGAGATCCAGGCAGGCCGGGTGGTGAACACGCACACGTAAACAAACAGCCAGGCTGTGTTAGTGGTTGTTACCCTTATTCTCTCTTCGATGAAAGCAGACAAAGTCACCTCTCTTTTGTGCGATGCGTGTGTTGTTTTTGCTTTATTTTTTATTTGTTTCTTTCCTTATAAAACTCATGTGAATAGGCCAGATGCAGTTTCCATAGCAACCCTCGCTCTTCCAGCAACAGATGCTGGAAAAGGGTTTTTCAGTTTAATCCTCCTGGAAATCTCCCCAGCAGAGGCTGCTGGTATAAGATGATACTAAGAGATGCACAGCAGCAGTGGTTGGCATATTTTAAATCCCATGTGCTTCTTTTTGCATGAAGAACCTGCCCTTTCACCCTTTGGAAATGGCATGCATCACAGTAAGAGCCGCAAATGTAGCCTAACGCCTCATCTTACATTTAAAGTGAGCGTTTCCCTGCACGGCTTCCAGAGCACGTCACGGCGGCTGGGACGGGAGCGCGCCGTCCTGCAGCCCCGCGCTTGCCAAGGTGGGCAGAGAGCGGGGCAGCTGCCTTGGTCACACATCCCCAGCCCACCCCAAACTGCCCCCGGCATTCAGCGCACGGCTTGGGGTGTGTGAATGAACCTTCCTCATTGAAGAAAAGAAGAAAAAAAATCCTTAGTACTTAGCATGAGTGACTTCCCATTTTACACCCATGGCTTAGTCACTTGTGTGTGCCATGGTCATGTGGTAGGAGACATATTATATGCTGTTTGCCACCAGAACGGACCTGTTCTGGCTCCACAAGATGCATAAACCCCATTTTCTGCTGTGCAAGTGGGGTCCTAAATGTAGGCACCTGCCCTGTTCCCATCACGCTCTGTCTCGCTCGCTAGGTTGTGTCACTGCAGCTGCATCAATCAAGCTCCTTAAGAGGATGGATGGAAAAGGGAGGATTTCAGCCCTGCTTGTTTAACAAAGATACATCCATTTGAAATAAAAAGCTTAGAATTAGAAGCTGGTATTTAACTAGTGCAAAAAGAGCTGTTCAGCCTCTCTCTCCAGAAAAAAATGCTGTAGCATTTGACAGAAAGTAATAGCCATTGTATTTTTTATTTATTTATTTTTTAACAGTTTTGGTTTAGGTATAGCAGGAAAGTTTGCTCTGATGGATTTTCACTCAGTTTAATTAAAGCAGTTGAAACAGAGTCAATTCCCCACTCTCTAGCGCAAAAATGCACAGAAAAGCTACATGCTGATTCAAGTCAATCTGCTTTAGTAATGCATCTTCTAAAGGAAGATTTTTTTTGTGTCATGCAATCTTGGCCTCCTTAACCTCAGATCTAACTGCTGGTAGCAGGTTCCTGCAGCAAAAACATGTTATGTTTCGTGTCTCATTACAGCAGGACTGCAGAGGCATCCTCGCAGGGTCGGTCTCTGAGTTGTCCCAGACAGAGGCGAACCATTTGGCCAACCATTTGGCCAACTGCTGGCTGTCGGGAGCTTTCTTAAAACAGCAAGAGGTAACTGCGATGAAGCGATCTTGATGCAATGCGTGGTCCCAGCCGCCTTTCACAGAGAGCCTGTCCCTCGATCCCCGCTGTGGGCACAGGCTGCGGCTGGAGCCGGAGCCCAGTGCTGCCAGCGCTGTCCCACCGCCCGAGCGTGGGGGGGTGGCTGAGGCTGGGGGCCAGCACACCCCTCGCCCCTCCAGCCACACTGCACGCGGGCAAAAACCATCAGCCTGGACATGGATGCTCTTGCAGAGCTGTGGGCTGCATCATCCCTTTGCAGGCTGAGAAATGGAAAAGAGTTAAGAGCAGAAACCAGGAGAAACCGGGATTAACAACTCAAATCTGAGCAAGAGTCCGAACACTTGCCATCAGTGCCAAGCTCCGTTCCGGTCCTTATCTGTTTGCTTTCCATCAAGAGCAACCTTCTTCTTTTGATTTAGCTGTGGTGGTAAGGATCAGGACTCCCGAGCTCTGTTCTTAACTCTACCATTAATTTGTTGTGTTTCTTTGGAGAGGTCACATATGATTAAACATCCAGAGCTGGTGCAGGCTCAAAATTCCCACTGACATCAAAGGGATAAGAGGTTTTCAGCACAGGTGGAAAAATCCAGCCTTTAATGCTTCCTTTGCCTCAGCTTCCCAGGCGCAAAACCCTCCCACCGTGTGGTGTGGATGAGTTTATTTAGGTTTATGGAAAGAGCCCACAGGATTCCTCTGGTTTGCTGGGGTGGTGAATAAAAGGGAGCCGAGCAACGCAGAGCCAACCCGCCGAAAAAAGCGAGATGCTACCCACACCCCACTGGTTCGTTACTGGGACCTGAGCCCTGTCGGCTGCGTGGCACTGGCTGCGGCGTGTCCGTGCCGGGGCGCAGGGAAGGGGAGACCGCGGGGCGCAGGCACAGCCCAGCAGGCAGCCGGGACCCGAGCGTGCCCTGCGTAAGACGCTGGCAGATGGCAGTTTACTCGTTACTGGCATGACCATTATGTCCCCAATTACTGCACCAGGACAAGTGCTGGGCAGACAATTGCTTGTGCTGCCCAGGCCTGGAGAGGAGAGCAGACAGCCCACAGCTGCGTCAGAGGACACAGCCCCGTGTTTAAAATGCTGCTGCCAGACCCCACTTGTTTTGAAACCACCAGTGCCTGATCCCCTGGCTGCAGACCACAGGCTTTCTCTAAGTCATATCCCTCGCAGATAAATTGCACCCACTGTAAGCTCTGCTCTCCTCTTCCCTTTATGTTTTTCTTGATGTGGCTGCCTGGCAGAGGTGCAGCGAGATCACGGTGAATTGTCCCATAATTCTTAGTGTCAATCATCCCTTGTCAAAGTGATGAACATAGAACAAATCCCTGTCCAGAAAAACACTGCATCTGCATACCTGGCTTTCAGAAATGGCAATGGGCTGTTAAGAAAACACAGTTTTAGTCACCTGCTTTGGGCTTGTGCACAGCTTCTGGGGCATCACCAGAGGCTGGGCACAGTGGCACTGTCTGTCCTTTTACTTGCAAGGGGGCGTCTGGAATGATTAAATCTAATGATGACATTTAGCCCCTTTGCAGGTATTTGTCATGGATCCCAAAGTACAAATGTGCTCTACTAATCACCTTTTTTGAAAAATAAAAGCATAGGAACAAAAATCTCCAGCCTTAAATGCTCTTCTACCCTGTCGGCCCCCCCCGTGCCTTTTCAAAGTACGAAGGAAGGCAGAAAATGAGAGCAGCCAAGAGAGGGACAGCTGGGGAAAAGTAACACCTCTGGGATGGACAGCAGCGGGGCTGGGAGCTGCAAACCACCCCTGCTTGGAGGAGGGCTGGAGCAGCTGAGCCTGGTGCTGAGGACCCTGCTCCTGTGGGTGTCAGTGGCAGACACTGCCCTGTCCCTGGGGACATGCTCTCTCTTGATGCCCTTTTTTCAGACCGAGGCCGCGTGGAGCATCCTGTGTGGGGAGCATTCCGTGTGGGGAGCATCCCATGTGCAGAGCATCCTGTGCGCTGAGCATCCCGTGTGCTGGGCATCCCACGTGCTGAGCATTCCGTGCACTGAACATCCCGTGCATTGAGCAGCCCATGTACGGAGCTTGCTGGGGTGTCTGACCCCTGTGCAGGTCAGGGCTGAGCATCCTCCACACGGCAACGGGCTGACGTTTAGGGGAAGAAGCAGAAGGCAGCAAAATGGCGATGTGCTTTTCCCATCAAAATCATTAGAAATTCTGTGGAATCATATGAAATGCTGTGGATGTCCCAGGGAACTCCCTGCTCTAGATGGCATTTGTGTTTGAATTCTCTGGGGTGTACTTCAAACCACAGCTCCGAGCTATGTTTGAAGGACGCAAGTCCGCAGTGTAACCAAAGTACGGCTCACAGGAACCTTGCAAAAGGAGGCAAATCTGCCAGCCTAAAAAAACAATTGCAAAAAGCTACATTTTTCCATACCAAACTGTACTTCATAATCCAAAATTCTCTTCAAAAAAAAAAGAAAAGAGAGAGGAAAAAAAAGAAAAAGGCAGCATAGGGGCAGCCTGTAGCTGAAGCATGCAGCTAGCTCCCACTTAGCATTATTTATCATCAATGATCTCCAGGCTGGGCCACGATGCATAATTCATTTTCCTCTCAGAGGCTGTATCTCGAATGGAGCTGAGTCTCGCGCCTCCCTGCCACAGCTGAGCTGTGTTCTGGCTCTTCCAAAAAAGCAACTTGGGCATGTCAGCGTGCAGAGCCCTTGGCCTCTTCATGCTCGTGCGAATGTGACAGTCTGGCAAGGCTGCCGCTAAGTTTATCCCTGCGTGCGTTATCCCTCGGTGCCTGTCCTGCCTGCTGCATCGCTCGAGTCTTCGCCGTGCTGCGGATTTGGGTTGTACATCTCGCACCCGCCCCTGCTCCCTGCTGCGGGGAGGCCGGGGCAGCCAAGCTGAGTTCCACGCGCTCAGGAACCGGCTGAGGGCTGTTAAAAAGAAGGAGCGGGGCCACGTCCTTGTGCAAGGCTCTGCCCTGGCCCCTGCTGGCCCTGGGCTAGGCATCTGCCCCGGGGGGCATGGGAATGCGTCCCCTCCCTGGACGTGCAGGGCAGGAGAAGGAAGGCGGAAGGAGGAGCTGGCAGCCTTTTATTCTGGGGCCCGCTTGCAAACGGTCTCTAAAAGACCGATAAATAATTAATAGCTGTTATAAGCATATTGCAGACACGAGGAATTTTTGCTGCAGATGGTCATAAGGATGTTGTCGGCGAGCTATTGACTGGAGGGCTGCGTAATCCACAGTCATCGATTGGCCGCTTATGAAGACATCTATTCATTAACTCTTTATGGACAATGAGCAGACTTTTAATATAAAATAGAATGACCACAACCCCCCAGAAGAGCTGTGCTTTGCATTGGGCAGGAAAAGTTTTGTCCTCTGTTGCAGGGAAATGGGAACCAAGCACGAAGGATGAAGGGAGGTGGTGGCCAAATTGTTCTCAAGATCTGGGTCAGAGCCAGGAACCAGAGCCTTCGACTCCCCGTCCTGAGCGTCAGGCGCCGTCAGAAGGCAGGTGTCGGTGTATCTTTCCCAAATCAATTCACCTTCACTTAACTTTGTCTCCTTAGAGCAGACATCTCTTTCCATCACTAGTGATAAATACATCCCTCCGAGCAGGACTCAGAAGTTTTCAGATGCATTTCCAAAGCCCAGAGCCAAAGCCCAGAGGAAGTGCCTGCCCCACAACTGGGCATACTGGTCATTACTGGTTTCTCTCCCAGGTCACTAACTACCACTGGGTGGGTTTGCACAGTGCCGGGGGGTGTTCACGGCCAGCAGAGGAAGAGCTCTGGATGGTTCCTTCTTGCAGAGCAGGAAGACATTGATGATTTATTTCACTCTTTCTCTAAGGTAATTATGTACCTAGGCAGTCTTAAAATGCGTATTTCTTTTCTCTGGCAGACCAGAGCGGCCTCTTTGGTTCCAGTCTAGCAAATAAATATGTATTTACACACTTTATTAAGGTGCATATTACTTTCCCAGAAGACTGGCATAACTCTTCTGCTCTGGTGTTTTATGTAAAACTGTATTTGCACATTAGTTTGAAATACATATGACGGGCGAGATGGACCACAGCAGCCTTGGCCATCCCTGAGTGGTGCTCAAGGTGCTGCGTGTGGGGACACGGGTGCTGTGGGTGCAGCCCACACCCGCAGCATCCCCGGGACTGTACGCGGCACAGGCAGCTCTGCGTCAGCAGCGGGAGGTGTCCTCACCACGCCTTCACCTTTCCTCAAAATACAAAAAATTCAGTATTAAAGTGCCAGGCCTGCTCCAACGCTGAGGGAGGTGGCGAAGTTTTGGGGAGGATGCGCAGAGATCCCTGCCCCTGCTGCAGGTCTGGGCAGTGAGGTCAGGAGGGGGCCGGGGAGAGGAGGGAGCCTCGTCCCATCACAGAGGGCCCCAGGAGGCAGGAATTGCTCGTTCCCACGCTGCTTCACACACATACGCGCGGCACAACCTCGGTAATGAAGCACCCAGCAGCAGAAACGCGGCTGGATTGACCTGATGAGGAAGAGGTCTATAGCATGTTAATTCTAGTATAATTTTGCAGAGCTGCTGAACTGCGACCCTCAAAGTATTTAACGCACTTTAGTAGGTTATCGCAGTTAACTTTTGAAAAAGCACAGTTCCAGCTCAGGCAGGACAGCTGCTCTTGTGGCGGGCAGCTGCCCGTGTGCCCAGGGGCAGGACGGAGCTGCTGTCAGCCCCGTCCCTGTACAGCCCTGCGCTGTGTCCCACCGCCGCTGCAGTAACACAGCAGATTCGGAGCATCGCAAACCTAATAAAGCATAAAACCACGGAATTTGAGCTGTCCCTAGGGGAAGTTTAATAAGGAACACTCATCAGCTGAACAGACTTAAAAGGAAATAAAACTCAGGAAGGAGAGGTGGCTGCTAGGAACGCGCAGCACCCCACCAGCCCGGCGGCACGGGGGAAAAGTGCCTTGGGCTTGGTGCTGGTGCGGACGTGGGAGGCCTGGGAGGGTTTGAGAGCCAGGAGCAGGCTGATACTCGCTCTGCTGCTCTGCCAAAGGGGCCAGGGGAGACCTCAGGGGGGTTGTAGGTGTCGCTGTCCGATAAATGGGCTCTTGCCATGTCAGCTGCTTGCTCTGAGATACCTTGAACTGGCTTTTTGGGGGTCACAAGTCCTATTGATGTCCCTCTTTGTGCTGCCGACAGCTGTCAGCCCTTGAGGTCCAGCTCAGGTTTGCTGGAGTGGAGGCTGCACAAGCCCTTCCTGATGGAGCAGCCTCCCTCCACCCCCTTGTCCCAGCAACGCCGGTGCTTTCAGCAAAACATCTCCACCTGCGCCTGATATTAAGCAATGACTGCTCCTGCTGGCTTTAAGGGAACTATCTAATCTCCTTTAAATTAAGCATATGATTGGGTTTTGGCTAGACTGGGGCCTTGGGCCTTAATCTCTTTATGCCCCACTTTTTCAATCCACAAAATAGTAATTATCTACTTCATGGGGCTAAATTAATTTCCCATATTTCACTGATGCTCATTTTGGCAATATGCACGTTGCCATTCTCCCAGAGATTGCAATTTGCATGCTGCTCAGCAAATTATGTATTATATATCCACATACACACGCGCGCGCGCACAAACCTAAGCCTCAGGGGAAAAAAACCTAAATGCCACAATGGCCGAGACAGGATGTAAGCAATAACTGCAAGGATAACAAAAATGCAATTCAGGGATTCAAAGGATTTAGTGGATGGAGAATAGGCTGAGTTGCAAAAAAAAAAAAAAAAAGGTAAGAAACTCAACCGAGTTAGGAAGTAATGAAAAGACTAATGAATATCAAACAGGATGGAAGAGCTTAATTAAGAATTAACTTTTTTCAAGTACAGCTTGGGAGATCTGACTGTTGTCAGTGCAGAGGAAAAGAAACAGAGATTGTTTTTAGCCCGTTTATGAACATCAGATGGAAGAGGAACGGCAAAGGAAGTTTGTGCAAAAGCATCTGGTGCAGTCTCTGCTTTGCAGGTCGCAGAGGGGTGTGGATTTGGGGAGAAGGGACAGATGCCACATGTTTTGGGGGAAACATGGAATTAAGAAGGCTTTCACATTGCCAAGAAGTGTAGGTATGGCCTGGGGTGCCATTCTGGGACATTGCAACACATACGAAACGTCAGAGCTGATCTGGGGCCAAGCGCTGCTGCACCGCGGACACGAGCATCGCGTCTGGGTGCGGGCGCCTGGCCGGGCCCCCGAGCACAGCTGGGCTCTGTGCCTGCCGTGGGCTTTGGGTGACCCTGGGTTTTTGTTGCACAATTTGCTGCACGTGCAGGGATCCTGCATATGGCTACAACGCACAGAAAAGGAAAATCCTTTCTTAAAATTACTCCAGGAATGCCCCTCTTTATCTTGCTCAAATAGTCCTGCTGCCTTTGCTCTGCAGGACTTGAAACACACAGCCCAGTGGGACCTGGAGGAGGTTTTGATTCTGTACCTGCCACTTGGATGTTCCTTGTTTATGCTGGGCTGAAAACAAGTAAAGATTACATTAGGAACGATGCACTGGTGCAGAAATGTTGGGCAGATTAAATCTTGTTTCAGTGTGTCTCTCTATCACATCTCGGCACAGCTTTGTTGAATGATAAGGTTTGAAAGGCTGCATGCTAGCACTTGCTGGATCAGTAATGTTCATTAAGATAAAATCAAAGACATTCTCCGGCTTTCTGTATTCCAGGAGGACTCACTCCATAAAAAGGTAAATAAAAAAAAAAACCCTTACAGAGCAATCCTCATGGGAAGCTGTGGACTTTGACATCATGGTTTTCATTTTTTCCTACCACAAGTCTGCAGAGAGAAAGGACAGACAAGACCAGAAAGGTAAAGAGGTAAGTCAAAAAGTTACTCAGCAGCATCAGCCTGGTTAAGCTTAATTCCAGTGCATTGACTCTGCACAGCTCCTTGGGGAATGAAGGAATGAAAGAAAAGGAGGAAGTGAAGCAAAATAATTGAAAGGAGTAATTCAATTTGGGAAGAATTATTCTCCTAATGATTTATGGCTTCATTAATGACTGACTGACTGACTGATTTTTTTTCTTCCCTTTTTTTTTTTTTTTTACTTATTAGGAATTAAGGCTGCTGGCTGAAAGGTTATTGGATGTCACAGCAACAGAGACTCATTTGTCTCCATTTAAATACTTAATGATCTCTATTTTCTCCCCCTCGATCAATAAGATCTAGAAGCACTCTGTTGCAAACTTTCCTGGCTTCATAAAGCTGTGATCTGGTGCTCCAATGAAAGGGTGGACAGGAGGT
The DNA here is from genome assembly GCA_013399475.1 of Chauna torquata. Classification (NCBI taxonomy): domain Eukaryota; kingdom Metazoa; phylum Chordata; class Aves; order Anseriformes; family Anhimidae; genus Chauna; species Chauna torquata. Next base: position 76,745 of record VXAL01013000.1, on the reverse strand, counting down.
AACGAGACAGGGCTGAAAGAGCACGGAATCTGTGGAGAGAAACCGTGGACTGGCGCAGGGAGGCAGCGTCCCGTCCCCGTCCCTGTCCCCATCCTGCTGTCCTGGGGGCTGTCACTGTGCTCTGTCCCCATCACAAAGTCAGGGTCTGTTCTGGTGAAGTCGTTCACCTTTGAGTGGTATCACTTCTCCCGGCTCCGATAGGAGCATCCGTCCCAGCTTAGAGCTCCTGCTCTTATTTGCATCCCCCGAGACGAACGCATTTTTCCTTTTAACGCACCGCAACCCTCAGTGCCACTGCATTCAGCAAGGCCGGCGGTGAGACCCGCGCTGTAACCAGCCCGTGCAGGGAGCTGAGGCTCTGCTCGTGTCTGCATTCCCGTAACTGCACAGCCGCACGGGTGGGCGTGCCTGCAGGAACAAGTGTGCACTGGATTTATGCATGCATGCGTTTCTATAAATTGAGTGCATTTCTGTGTAATTCGTTGGTGTGTATGTTTCATGCACTGTTATTAGAAGTAAACACAATAAATGCAGACTTAGGCCAGTTCAGAAAGCACACATCAACATGAAAATATCCTGACTGCAAAAACTCTGTGCGTACAAGGCTACTGGGTTAGCAAAGCGATTTAAAATTCATTATCTATCATTCAGCGTTCAGCTGCCTCGAGGCTCAGCAGCGCCCAAGTCAAGCGCATGCCCTTCAGCCCTCTTCAATTAAACAGCCTCCTAAAGTTCAGGCCCTGTTAACTGGTCTCAGGACTGCTTAGTGCCAAACTGGAACTTCCCCGCTGGCAGTGCCTGTGCTGTGGGGTCCGTGCCGGGCGGGGGCCGTACTGCAGCAACCTGGCTCTCGTCTGGACCGACCCCACCGCACCGCGGTGCCGGAGCACGGGCTGGGTGTCAGGAGGGGACGGCAGGAAGAGAAAGGGGGAACGAATTGGTGCCTTCACTCAGAGATGCAATTTCAAAGGCTAAATTCAGCCCGCAGGCTCTCCACAAGCTTTGGTCAGGTTTTGGTGGTGCAAAGGAGGCCGGGGCAGAGGAGCGGGCGCTGCAGCAGCGTCCTGCAGCCGCGGGTTTCTCCGTCGCTGGCCATAGCAAGGTTGAACTGCCCGGCAGCCAAAGCGCTGTTTCCGTCAGTTTAGCAGGAAGATTTGAGAGCTGAACCACAGCATGACCCTGTTGCTATTGGATATGGCCTCCATACAGATGATACGCAAACATATTTAAGGTTTTTTGTCTGTTTGCAGGAGCAATATCAATTTGTGAGGATGAGCTGAATTAACATAACTCATTACTCTCCCACATGTAACTTATTTATGTCAAATGAACACCTCCTTTGAAGGGACTGTCAAGGGGAAAATAGCTTGGGCCATGTATAAATGTATGACTGCTGCTGTGATGTAACAGCACAGGTATTTTCTTTCCTCCTATATAATGGGAAAAAGCCCTTTTGGTAAGCAGAGAGAGCGCTTGCATGGAGGCTGCATAAAAAGGTCTTTGGCAAAGATTTTTTTGCCATAAATGCAGGTTTAGGGACATCACTGCAGACTGCAATTTCATGGCAAATGCAAACTGCTTTTTCATGGGAAGAAATGAAGAAGAGTTTTCCTCTGATGAAAAAGAGTTGAAACCACTTTGGAGTTATCTAACTCAAGCTTTTCTTCTTTCAGGTTAGCCCCTTCTTTGTTTTACAATAACATTATTAATTCATTTTATTGATAATACCAATAACTGAAGTTAATAAATCCAAGAGGATCCTGATGCATCAGGAAGAGAATCGCCTCTTCTGAGCCTTCCAGTAAGCCCCAGGCACTCCTGGTAGTCGTAGAGGACAAACCTGTTCCCCATCACCTCCTCGCACATGGCATTTTATATTTGTTTTACTAATTGGAGCAGTGGTTTTTAAGTCCATGGACTTAAAACATCAGCCCAGCAGCAGAGGCAAGCGCAGAGGGCACAGCCCGGTGTGGCCATGCCCAGTCCTACGCAGAGCTGTGGCTGCGCTGGGTCCCGGCGCAGGAGCTGTCGGCTGCTTTTGGGAGACACCGAGAAGAGCAGTTTGCAGTCCCGAAGGTGTTGTGGCAACGGCGCTTATTTTCTCCTGGAGGAGGCTGCTTTATTTCTTATGTAATATACACCAAGGGGGCTATTTTAAGTCCTTGGGTTGGTTGGCCCTTCTTTTTTCCTAAGAGCCAGCTTCTACACCAGAAAATTGTTGCCTGGCCGCTGGGTTGCAGCAAAACAGGTAATCTTGATCTGACCTGGTATAAAATGACAGCTGCGTGTATCATCGGGCACGCTTCATTCCACCTGCCAGACAGCAGAAACCATTGGAAGGGGTTTGTCACCTTCCCCATCTTTCCCAAAACCACAGCAGCATGCTTCAGGTCAGCCTGTGCAAGGGGAAGGTGCTGAAAGCCGGAGGGGAGTTGGCTGGCACGGGCACTGCCATGGGATCCCAAGGGAAATCGAGGTGTTTAAAACAAAAAGGAAAGGCACACGGCTTGGCACCTCTGCACACGTCTGTGCCCCATCTCTTGTCACTGCAAATGGTTGGGATCGGGGATGCCACTGTCCCTGCAGGGCTCTCCCCAGCGCAGGGCTCTCGGGAGGACAGTGGCTGCTGGTGCCCATCCTTGGTGAACCCCAAGGCTGAAATCCCCATCAAAACGGAGGGGAACAGTCGTGAACGCCTTCCTGAACCAATTCCCTTTGAGCGCTTACAACTGTTTTTATTAGTGCTCTAAAAATATTTGTCCTAGTGATTTTTTTTTTGCTCCTCAAGGAAATGCGAGGGAAGGAAAAATGTCACCGGTGTGTGTTTATGCTGGTCGGGGGAATAAAGCCATCGTGTGGCTGCTGAGCACAGTTCATGGGCAGGCAGACGGTGTGCGAGACAAAGCGTGGGCCCTGCCATGGGAGAGCTTCTGCCTCTCTCTAATTTTCCTGTTTTCTTGGTGCTTTTCGGCCATCAGGTGGGTTTGCAACCCCGAAGCCTGCAAGGAGGAGTCCTCCACGGTCTTGCTTGGAGAAAAGCATTTTTTTCCCCAGTTTTTAACAATTCCAGTGTTTGCCCAGAGTGACTGGGGAGGTGTGGGCACGGCAGGGCGGGTGGGGAGAGCAGGCAGCGCGAGCCCTGTGGCGGGCACGGATCTGGCCCTGCTGCAGCAGGGCTGGAGGAGCAGCCCTGCCGAGCCCGGGGCTCCCTGCCAGCGCTTGGCCGTGCTGGGCGGCTGAGAAAAGCCCTCCGGAGGTGCCCTCGCTGTGTCACGGTGCTCAGTTCCGCTCCGCTGGCTGTGCCGGGGGGTCAGCAGTGCCGCGCTGCAGCCGGTGATGCCAGCCTGGCCTTTCTGCAAAGCACAACAGGCCCGCTTGGATGTGGGGATGTTTTTTTAATTAGAACAACCTCCCCCTCCCTTTGCTCCTGGTCTCAGTGGAGCTTTGGAAATGTTTCTGCACTTAGCATTGCGTGTAATTACGGGCTTGCTGTCTCAGAAAGCAGCCCCCGGTGCACACAGCAGCAGCATCTCCTGATTTTCAAGGCAGCACTTGCTAGACAGGAGAGGAAGAGAGACAGGAGTTACCCAAATCTTGTGGGAGCAACGCTGCACACTCCATTTTCCTATCCCTTCCGTTCGGCTGCAGCGCTGCTGGGGCGATGCGGGGCCAGGCACCAGGGAGCATCCCTGGGCTCGCGGCGCTCGGTGGCACAGCCACCACTGGCTGGGGACCTGGCCTCCGTGCTGAATCTTGCTGCCAGCACCAAAAGAACTGCTGGCGAATGGGGTCTTTGGGGACCAAGTTTCATTTTTTGATCCACAGGCCGAATTGAAAGATTATTTTTCCTCTCAGTAAACAAATCCCCTCTTCCCCTTCCTGCTAGCTGAGACATCTGCTTCTCTGCAAAGAACTTGCACCACAGAGAAATGCCTCCTACCACGTGTCCTACCGTAATTTCTGTGTGTTTTGATTGGTATCCTTTATATTTTCTTTGGATTATGGTAGTCAGACTCCTTGCTTAGATGTGGTAATAATGCCGGGGGTTTTTATATTACTAAATGCTGTTAACCTTTTGCTATTATTTGTCTTATACGTCCCCATGTGCTGCAATACCTCTTTTGTTATCAGAGCGTGAATCCTATAGGAGCACTATCAAACACGGCGTCTGAACGGAGGCAGGGTGGAGGGAGCACAAGGCAGCTCTGTAGTGGTAATGAGCAGCTGTGTACGTCTTAAGTCCTGGAGGTTAGCGCCTGGAGCTTTTGAAACAGGAAAGATCAGAAGTGCTACGAGAGCTGGGTTTAATAGGCAACCAAGTGCCCAGATGGGGACGCGAGAGGCAGGCTTGAAAGCAAACAAACCGGCTGATTTGCTTCTGCATTGCCACCGCCGGGCGAGCAGGGTGCTCGGAGCCACCGCCTGCTCCCTGTGCTGTAACGTGAGTGCGGAACGGGGGCTGCCCCAGCCTGGAGCCCCAGGTTAGCCCCAGCCGGTGGGGGGCTGATGATGCATATACCCTCCAGACACGCACCAGAAGTGCAAAATTGACTTTACTATGACAACTTGGGTACCCATCCACCCGCACTGTGTCTGGAGGACACGACTTCTACCTAGAAGGGCTCCTAGCCCTGCAGACCTTCCTGCTGCAGCAGCACCAGCCAAGCGCCGTGCTGGTGCCACGGGTGGCCGTGTGTTGGTGCCCCCGGCCCTGCCCAGCTCTCGGTGGGATGAGTGCAGGGATGGGGCTGTGTTTTGGGGTCCCTGGGCAGCCCCCCTGCTGGAGAAAAGAGCGTTTCCAGCCTCAGCCCTTCTGCCAAGCTCAGTGCCAATGAGCAGAACCTGTTACTTAGGTCAAACTGCTCATTTTGGTGAAGGAAAAGGCCATTCTGACCAACAGAAAATGCGGTTTTATTTCAGTGCAAGTTTTCCAGCTTCTCCCCCAAGAAGTGTCTCTTTCCTCTTCCCAGAGAAGAAAACCAAGAGCAAGAGAAACACGCAGACTCCGGACCAGACCCAGTGCGTGACAGTACGTCGTGTTCTGGGGGAGCAGCGACTCCATGCAGAATTTCTCAGTGAGGTGGCATGGGGGCACAATCACGCTCACAGGGACCTGCCACTGATCAGATTTATTTTTCCCCCACCGGTAGCAGCATGGAGCACAGCCCATGCCGCGTGCCCCATGCCCTGTGCTGCTGCCCTGTCCTCCCCTGAGCAGGCAGATGGAAGGCAACAGCTTTTTAATTATTAAAATTAGTGCATCCTTGAAAACAAGTAGCATGCTTTTGGCTCTGCAAATCAGTGCTTTTGTGAGAGAGAAGCAGTAATAAAATTAACTGACAGAGAGGAATAAACAAGTGGCACAGATGTAAATATTATATAATCTGCACTTCCTAAAATACACCCAGCTTGGCATCAGGCTTTGGATTCAGAAGAGAACCAGAGCAAGGACGCTGATAGAAAACAAATAATAATAGCAGGCAAATAGTAATTAATCATTCTGTGTATGGGTACTCATGTTCGCATCCAAGCTTTGTGCCAGATGCCCAAGGTGCTTTGTGTCCCCTCGGAGAGCGTGTGTCCCGGGGAGCAGCGGAGCGAGGCAAGCGGGAGGAAAACCCGGCGAGGGTGCCGACGACCGGCTTGGCACCGGTGCTGCGGGGGGCTGAGTGCTGGCCACCAGAGCTGGGGTTTTGGTGGAGCGTTCTTCCAGGTTTGTATTTGGGGCTGGGGCAGGTTTGTGGCTGGTGCAAATTGGCGTAAGTCCTTTTAGGCCAGCAGAGGTGGACACTGGCACTAAGGGTCAGGCTCTAGCAAGCGGACGACTGCTAAGCATGGGAAAAGAGAGTTCCTCCGGCACGGGGGGTTTGCTCTTATGTGCTTGCCTGGAAAAACACAGAGGACAGTTACACCGAGCTGCAGAGATCACACACGGGTTGGGCAGGGTAGTCCTGGTGAAGCCAGCTGTTTTTCAGGCCCCAGGTGTGCTAGGCACAGCCAGGGGAGGGAAAGGTGCTGGGCAGCCAGCTGCCCTCCAGCACCGCGCTTTGCACTGGCTGTTTGGCAATCCAGGCTGGGATTTGTTGCAATGTGACTTCCCCTGCAAGGTCCCGAGTCTGAAGTCACATTGGAGAGACGTGTCCCATCTGGTGAGTCACAGCCTGCTCCTGGCACCCGGGTACCTGCGGGGCCGTTGCGTTGCGGGGGGGAGCGATGACTAACGCATGCAGGGTGACGCATCGCAGGGAAATGTAAATATTGTCTTTTAGTTTGTGCCTTCTGAAGCCTCCAGATGAAAACTGTTTTTGTTTCAGTTTGGAAACATGAGCCAGCCTGGCCTTTCCTGCCCTGGCTGCACGCCCTCCCTGGCCAGGAGGCGATGGGGAGATGCTGCTGCTTCCCGCGGGTGCAGTGGGGACCCGGCAACCCCCGACCCTGCTTACAAACCCCTTTGCTCCCGTCTGCACCATCTCGGCTTCGTGCTGGGCAGCAAATCCTCTGCTCCCCGCTGCGGGCGATGCTAGCCACGCTTGCCTTGACCTGGGATCAATACCCCAGGAGATTAACTCTGGTCCTTCTGCATGGTAGGCATGCTTGACATTTCTGATCAAAAGCCCTTCCTTAATCTGGGAGACAACAAGGGGGAACTTGCTGACAGCGATCGATGGGAAATTAACTGCGCTTTAGGCCTGATGTCTCCAGCATGAAGGGGCTGCTGCAGGGGATGAACTCATTCCCGCTCTGCAGTGCTTTCAAAAGGGGTCTGGTCCCAGCTGGCTCAGTGTGTTTTTTTTTTTTTTTTTTCTTTTTTAATCAGACTTCAAACAGTTTCTGTTGCAAAAGGACAGTTGGTGCATCTGTGTGCAAACTCGCTTCGCCTCGGTGCCCCGCCAGCACCACGGGAGAGGAGCTGGTGCAGAGGTCGGGACGCAGGGGATGCGGATTCTATCCCTTCTTGGTGCTTCTTCCTCTGTAACCTCACCCGCACCACGCTCGGGTCGAGGCCCGGTGCAGTGATGCCGTGCCCAGTGCCAGCCCTGTCCAGGGCCCCTCCTGGTGCCACCTTGGGTCCACTTGCCTGCGCTGGGAGGTGGCAGTCGTCGGTGTCACACTGGGATGGTCCGCGAGGCAGCAGGGACAGGTTTCCCAGAGTCTGCCTCATACGCTCCGAGTATCCCTCACATCCCGGCTTTATTCAGAAACAGGACTACAGGCAGGCACGCGTGTCACTGGTTTAAACACGATTTTGGTCTCACGTTAGACACCTAATCACTGCACACAAAACAGGTGAAGGCCGTGTTCCCCCAGGGCATGGCCTTTATCATAAGCAGCCTACTAGCATATAGCATCAGAGGAAAAGTGAAATCAAAAGAATACAAATAAGTAAACGATTATAGAGAGCATAAAATCTTTTGCAAAATTGTTCCAATTGCCTTTGAAGTTTCAGCCAGAGATACTATTTCTTTTGGTATTATTGCTGTTTTGAAGAAAAATCTGTATTCTCCACAAACCAGGCTGCTGCTGCACTTTTTTGTAAATGCCTGCCTTCTCATCAGTGCCACATTAAACCAACATTTCAAATTCAAACCAAATACGTGAGTGGATAAATGTAGCAGTAATGGCAGGAATTAGAAAGCAGGGCACAGGACTGAGGCAGTGATGATTTACGAGACCCAGGCAGGAACAATCAAAGGCATCAGATCACTTCTCTGCTGCCCTGCATGCGCCTATTTGCATTTTATTCCTGACGGCTGGATTTTAAGGCTCAGTTCTCACCCGACCAGCAAATAGATGCTGCTCTTTTGTTCTTAGCCAAACAAAATAATTAGGAAATGGGTGGGAGGACTGGAACTGCTGCTCCATGGACTGTCAGGGTAAGATGTCTGCACGCATTGTGGGAAGTGGCGAGTCGTGCTGGGCTGATTTCCTGAGGTGCTCATCGCGCCGAGCCCCGATGTAAGGATGTCACGTCAGCAATGCACAGCCACTCTCCCTGTCACCATCACCCGTGCCCGGTACCACGGGCCATTCCCAGCCCCTGGGTCCTTTTCAAGCCAAGCTGCCGCCACCACCCAGCGCTGGCTGTCCTCCCCGTCCCCCCTGCGTTCCTGGAGGGTTTCCCATGCTGCTGTGACCGGACTGGCACGTGGCCACTGCACTTCCCTTCCCAAGCCAAGCCGTTTGCTGGAAGTTCTGCAGCAGCCTCCCTTCCGCAGCGGTAGCAGTGGTGGGCTTGGGACCACTCCTCTCGAAGGGCTGCAGATGCCCACAGGCTCTCAGGAGACTGCAGTGGGATGCAGCTGCCAGAAGAGGGGCTCTTTCTGAACCTCCCACAGCCCTGGGGAGCCGGGGGCTATTGGAAATGAAGGGCAATTGGGACCCCAGTGGGGTTGAGCCTGGTATGCTGGAGGCCTATGAGTGCGCAGTTTCTTCTACTGCTGGAAGTTATTCCACCAGCACTGGGCTTGCTTCTGTGGCAGAATACAGTTTTGAGCCGCACCTGTGGAAAGGAGGAAAGGCAGGAGCTGTGCCGGGCTGCTTAATGCTCCTACAAGGCTGAGCATCCACACCTCATCATCTGTAAATCAACAGCGCGGCATTGGCTCCCTGAGGTTTTTATAGCAATGTGCTGCTGTGTGTAAAACCCGATCAACGGACTGCACGCAGGTACTAAAAGGGTGCGTGTGACCCTGCCGGCCTCGCACTGGTGGCGGTGACATCGGGTGTTCCTCTGTGCGGCTGCAGGGCAAGATTTGCTCTCGTGCCATCGGCTGGCTTTGGAGAGGGGGAGATGGCAGATGCCTAAAGAGGGGAGGGAAGCGAGCACCATGAGCTCCTGGTTAGAGAAGCATTCAATTGCTGCAGCTGGACCCCGCAGCTCCAGCCCGCTCCCTGCTGTCCCTTGTCCCTCCGCGGCTCCGCACCGCGAGCATGCGCTCGCACAGCCCCTGCGCGCGTGGAGCTGAAGCGAAACCCCGTGCCGCCCGCTCGCTGTCAGGCGACAGAGGAAACAGAAGTGCCAGTGGAGTGCTGGGTCACAGGATGGTACGTGGGGGTTCCTCTGCTTTTCTTTCAGATCCAAGTGTCTTGGAGGTTCATGCCCTGTTTTGCTGAGCCCCTGCCTGAGCTGCACTGACGCTCATTTTTGAGTTGTGTATTCAACACAACTTCCACCTAGTACTGGAAAGGACAGTTTGGGCTTTTGAAACACATTGCATGTCCACTTCGTGATACAAAATGCCTTTCACCCTGTGAGGTGTTTAGCTAGCTGAACAAAGCAGGAGGGACAGGGTTTGTTTTGCCTCCCGCCACCCCTTTAAGCTTTATTTTCATGCAGGGGCAGAAGCCAATATTTGTTCTTCAGGCTCTCTCATGCTCCTGCATGCATTTCAGCTAACTCTTCCCTTTGCCTGCAAACAAGAGATAGGCGATAGCTGTACAGTCCGTTCCCTTCGTCTCCCCTCATCTCCCACCTCAGCCTCCTCCCAACAGCTTGAAGCTCGCTATTTACACAAACAGGCGTTTTTTTGCACTTGTCTCTCCCACTGCTCCAGGGCTGAAATGATGCTATGACCATCAGTTTTGCCTCATCGTCAGATGTTGCCACAGTCATAAGATGCAAAACCCAAGCCAAGCTAAGCGAATTAACCAGGTGGGCATTTCTGTTCTTGCAGAAATCACCTTCCCAGGTACCGAAGAGCAGGAATGAGTGGTGAGAGCTGAGGGGGGGCTGTGGGTCCCTCACTGCTGTGCCTGCCCTGCACCTATTTTCCCTTTATTTCCACCTTCCAAAACCTGTCCCATTTCACCGCTCACATACATGGACCAGGTCTGCCATCTTACGGTATTAGAAACTTCAGAGTCTTTATATTTTGAAAGATCGGTGGGAGAAAATGCAAGACGCCTGGTGTTTATTGAGGCTTTGGCTTCCATGGCTCCGTGGTGAAGAGCATGAACCCAGCCTTGGGCTCTGTCACCTGCTCCCTTTGAGAAGTGAGAGTGAGGGGAAGTGTTTAACTGTGGAAATATCTGCACATCAGACAGCCCCTGATGTGACTTGCAGACTGGACTGTTTCAGTTCAGAGACTCTCATCTACCCACTGCTGCTGCCATGCACATGTGAAAAAAGATGTTATAGGGATTTCTACTCCAAAATTCCCCTGAACAAATGTTCTCTTTGGACCAGCAGTGCCTATTTGCAGGGAAAGTGCGTGGACTCCAACATTCGGAATGAGGAGACAATTAAAAATATGTCCTTATTTCACTAAACGGGGAAATACATTCTTTCATCTAACACACTCACCAGCGCAGTCCAGGTTGGTTTGCAGGCACGAGGAGGTCCATTACGCAGGTGTAATTTGTGGCGCTCAGCAGTTCAGCAGGAGATGGGGACAGCAGTGGACACCAGGAGGTTGCTGTATCTGTTGCTGGAGAAGGCTCTCGGTTCCCTCCCGGCTCTTGTACACGTGAGCAGGAGCTGCAAGTGACATGGGACCTAGAACAGCAAAGCAGGGCTTGGGGCGGGTTCTGTAGGCACTTGGCCACAAGTAATGAGGAGGAAGGTGCAGTAGTGGGAGCCTGTGTGTCTAATAAAGGGAAATTTATTCAGAAGGCTCCCGGAATGTCAGACCATGACAATATCAACCTCAGCTAGCTGCTTCCTGATCCGAATCACTAAGTGGCAGGAAAAAATTGCACCCCCACCATCCTGCCTTGGAAACAAATGTAGCTGGTGACAGCAGTGACAAAACACCCTCATGACCACCGTGGTGGGCGCTGCCTGGCGGTGCTGCCGTGTCCCACGCTGGTCCCATATCAGGGTGACTGAGATTTGCAAGGACAGAGGAACCCAAGGAGCTGGAGGTCTGGGACTTCCACGGGATGCCACATCCCGGGCTGCACAAGGTGTTCTTTGTGCTGAATCAGAGCCAGGGGCGAGGGGCGAGGTGGTGCCCGCAGCCTTGCAGCTGCCACCCCGACCCTGCTCAGCTCGACTCGGGGATCGATGTTTTCTTTCAGACTGGCAGCAGCTCTTGCATACGTTTTTTTTTTTAATATGTGCTTGAAGCATGACCCAGCACGCTCCCGACGAACAGCAGATGAATATGTATTGTGCCTTTTCTGCGGGTGTTTTTAATACAATTTTGCTGATGAGCACTTAAACCTGTTTGTATTGCTGCTGAAGTGCCTTGCTGCCCTTCCGGTGCGGGTGGAGCTGGCCGGGTGTCGCGTCCTCGCTGTGCCGCCGCTCGCTGCGCTCCCTGGGCACTGATGGACACTGCGGTGGGGGGGGCACAGCAACCAACGTTTGGGTGACGTAAAACCTGTCCGAAAGGGATGGCTGGCTTGTGGAGGCTTCTCACAGGTAGAAGGAAATCAGGCGCAGGAAGCTCTCTCAGAAGCATAAATGTTTAAGCAATTCTTGCTTAACTCGGCAAACCTTTCTCGGTTAGAAAGTTTGCAATTATTACCCGGATCAAGACAGCTTAATTAAGCAATTAGGGTGTAAAGTTAACAGCCCTTGCAGAACGGGTTGCAGTGCCTTTATTTCAGAATTGCTNGCCCCTGCCCCCCCAAACCGCCACCAACATCAAATTATTAGGGCAGGTCACATCCCCAGTTACTTACAGGGATTTTGCCTGAATCTTGATGCAGCAAATCACAGAACAAAGCCCTGCCCTCGCCTCAGTGATGGGAGGTGATGGCTCCTTGGGGAGCCTGCTGCAGCCAGGATGTCTCTCAGACGTCCGTCCTGTGGCTTCCCGGGAGCCGCACAAGGACGCAAACAAGGCAGTGAGATGGCTCCAGGGAGCAATGCGCTGGTCCACATCCAGCATCTATTGAGATCAGCCAGCAGCTTTCTAATGATTTTCAGCCAGCACCAAACCGTTTTTTTTAGGGCCCAGAGGAGCAGCCAAGGTCAGGGCATGGAGGCACAGGACACATGGGCTGGACATCTGCCTCGTTTGCGTGCTCTTTCCATCGGTTTAGAGAGACTGTGGCCACTGCAGGTCCCCAGTTTTGGCAGCATGAACACCCCTAGATCACAGCATCATGAAATAGCAGTGAGAAAATGATGGCACGGGCACGTGCCCCACCTCCACCATCACGGACCTGCCTCGGCATCCCGTGAGTGAGACATCTCAATGTCATGGCCAACAGTGCTACATGACACAGCTCCTCTTTCTGCCGGTTTGGGGAAAGCCAGCATTTCACAGAATAAGCCTACCAGGTTTGTAAGCTCCTTAACCTCCATCTCTGGTGACCTAGAAACACCATAGCAGCTTCAGTGTCCCATGTGCTCAAATCCTCTCCTGCCCACGGATGGATTTGACAGCTCCTGATGCTCGGAAGACAGGCTAAGCCCGAGGCTGAGCTGAAGGAGTGTAAAATCACTGAGGAAAGTATAAAGCTGAGTGATTTTTGCCTTGGGTCATAAAATCTTTATGGTAAATAAGACGAACCCCTTGAGGCTTGAAATTGTAAAATTCTGGTTCCAGGCTGTTGGTCCTGGAAATTAAATTCCCATTCTGCAGTCTCAGATGTGCCTTACGCAATTGTTCAGTGGTACCATCCGGGAGCAAGAAGCGATGCTTGCCAGCCTGCGTCCCACCACGACCTCCAGGAGCAAGCAACAGGGGCTTGCTTGGTGCAGCACTGGTTGGTCTGGAGCAAACACGACAGGTTTGGAGCTCACAGTAAAAATTATGGAAGTGCTACACTCTGAGAATAGGAATGTTTCTCTACTACTTCCACTCCTGCAGTCAATAGCATGAATCTGACACATCCATCTAAACGTGGCAGAAAGGGCTCCAGCTTGAACCGTGGCCAATGCTAGAGGTGCTTTAGTTGTTTGGATGGGTTTTGGGGCTGCCCTCTGCCTTTTAGGGTCTAATTTAATGGTAGTTGAAGTCAATAGGAATCTTACTAAGAACAATTACACATGTCATAGGTGAACAGAAGAATGAGAAAGGAAATGGGTTTCTGTTTCAGAATATTAATCTAACCAGCTCCCTTGGGGCTGTCCCTTTAAGGAAGTCTGAAATCATATTTAAAGACTGCAGGCACAAAACACAGCTTTTTCTTAATATCTTTGGGTAATTAAAATCTGGCAGTGGGGGAGGATTAGCACAGGTTATATATAGTATTTCAATTTAAACTTTTCCTGATCCCTTGAAGTTTCTACTTAGCATTTTTTAAAGAAACTTTAATCTAGCTACCACGGATCTGCAAATTAGACCCACTCCAGTAATGAGGTGCACATCATGTGAGATTGCTGACATGTTTGATTTGGAAGATGGTGGGCTGACAGAACAGACTGAGCTGTAAGGGCTGAGGATCTGGCCAAAAAAATCACAGATGGGGGAAAACTGATCTCGACTGGAATTAATGTTTTGAAAGCAGCGATGCCAAGGCTGAATTAGCTGAAATTCCAAGCCAGAGATGCCCAGATGTGCTCCATCATGTCCTTAAGAGCTGCCTTCAAACCAAAGCATGGAGCCAGGCTGAGACCCAAAGCAGAGATGTGCTTCCTCACTGTGGGAAGGAAGTGAAGTAGCTGGTCCCAAAGACAGACCAACGGAAAGCTGAGAGCTTTGGACAGGAGGAGGACAGAAGTTTTAAGCAGGAAAGCCAGAACTTCAGTAAATTGCAGAGCAGTTCAGAAGCACAAGCAAGAGCTTGCAAAAATAGCTTGTGAACTGAACTTCCTGCTGGTTACACTTTGGTGCAAAACCAGCAGGCTGCTCCTCAGTCACGCTGTGATAAACGCCCTCCCCAGGGATGCCCAGAGGCTGGTGCGCTCCAGGACGGGGCGATGCAGCAGCCGCCCCAGCCCCAGCAGCCCCGTTTCCACTGGCCTTACTTACATGGGAAAGAACGGCCCTGAATTCAGCAGATAATGATGAATCCTCTTTAGGCTCCGCTAACAGAAAGTCACTTTAATAATCTATAAGACTTGGTTGACTGAATAGGGAAAACAACAACAGCGCAGCAACCCAAATCAATGCTCAATAGCAGCCCATTGTTTGTTTCCTGCAACAGTCCTACAGGACTGCGCCTGCCTCCCAGCTCCACCTTGCCCCGTGTTTCTGCTTCGCCTTGAAAATGTCACAGACCTTGTACACAGCGAAATTTGAAATAAAGCACTCAGATGTCCATTGGCTACCTTGGGGGGATAGCAACAAACACATTTATTTATTATCGGACATTCCAGCCAGAAATAAAATATCAATAGTAATTTATCATGCTGAAAATACAGCAACATTTTTTATTCCCTATTCCACCTCCTTCCACCCATCAACGGAAGTGGATGGAAGTCAAAATTGCTGAGCAAAAATATAATGTATGTACATAAGGAGAGGAAGCAAACGACTGGGATTACAATTTATTGCAGAGACCGTAGGCGGCGTATGTGATTGCACACAAGAAAATTGCCAGAGATGCAGATATTTTGCAGAGCTTCTTATTTACTTTCTTTTTACTTTGCAAGTAAATAAGATATTCAATAAGAGATGGCAATTTTCTCACATAGAGCCTCCAAACAGCTCCCTATTTTTGATGATGAGTTGTAATTCCAACATTTTGCCTTAAAAAAACAACACACAAAAACACGCAATCTCCCATTCTTTGTATGTTCCTAATGGAAAAGGTTTATTCTTGTAAGAAATTACCCTTCACTTATGAAAACCTTTTGATTACTAAAAAAAAAAAAAAATCACTGCGGAGCCATGCTGATGTGTGGTATTGTATTTCTGAAATACCCCAGCTCCTTTTGAGAACTCATCAGTATCGATACAAGAGTCAGATGACATCGATGGGTCGGGCGCTCAGCAGAGCTACGACGTCTCCATCCCGTTGGCATTCGTCTTCCTTAGCTGCATCGACTGGAAACGTCCGATGCTGTCTCTCGGAGGGGCGGCCCAGGGCGAGCAGCTGAGCGGAGGAAGCTGGTGCGCAGGGACACGCTCTGGCACCTCGAGAGGATCAGCCGGAGCCTGGCCGTCGCTCCAAACCAGCTGCTGGGGGATCGGGGCTGTTTGCAAAACATACGTTCGATTCGTTCATTTATTTGGTTTTCGGTATCTAGCTTCCTTTGGGAACCGATAGCCATCAGACCGTAACTGCTGAGCGACCCCCAGCCGGGGGAGTGAGAGCAAGGCTGGGGGAGCCGAGCGGCTGACCCTGCACCGCGGTTTGACAGATGGCTAGAGAGGAAGGGGGCAGAGGGAGGGGAGTCCTTCGAGAGCAGGTATGAGACAAACGAACTGCTGAACTCCTGCACTTCAGTATTTTTAGCCTAAAGAATGGTTGCTCACGTGACAGTAGCATGTACATGGGCATGGGCGTTTTCACACATCTTTCTCTTTCCTCTCCTAACTTTTGAGCCCGTGGCTGACCTCGGCTGATGCTGACAGACCAGACAGAGGAAGGACTCGCACCGAAACCAGCGCCTGTGCCCGTGCAGACGGGCTGGCGGCTCCGCTAGCGAGGGCGGGAGGCTGAAGCCAACCGGTGCTGAGGCAGCTGCGTGCCGAGGCTGTGCCTCGCGGCATGGAGAGCTCCTGGGAAGACACATGCCAGGCACGGAATTAGCTCCCTAAAGCTTAAAAAAGGCAGTGAATAATGTCGACATCAAAACGAGCACAGGACAATCTGGCTGTCATCCAGTTTATCCAAATATTGCTATTTTTGGCTTTGTTCGAGTTTCTTTGCAGCTCAGAGGCACATCCCGAGATCCCAGTGCTTTTGATCTGGAAAGTACTGAATAATTCCCTTTAAACAGCAATAAAAGAGGAATTTTTGACTCTGCAGCCATAGCAACGACTGATGTCATAAATGCAGGAGCATGACTTCATGGCAGCACCGGAGATCAGAAGGAACTTCTGCTCAAGAGCAAACCACCTGCAGTAGAGTGGGGAATATAGAAAATTGTGAGTAAACACCAGCTCGTTGTTTTGCATAAACATCCTTTTACCTCAAGTGCTGCTAAGGATGAATGCGCCCTTCCCGAGACATCAGACCGGTGGTTAAAAGTAGGACTCTCCAAGAAGACACTATTTGGAGATGAGATTTAGCAGGACAAATGCTGCCGGTATTAACCCATTCCCAGCCCCCCCACGGCCTCTACCATTGGACTGCACAAGCTGTGAGATCGCTGGATATTTCCGGTGAAATTAAGGATGCTCAGGTTCCTCTTGGCGCTCGCAGCGCAGTTTGGCTGTGCTGAGCCTGGATCCGGGTGCAAGCAGAGGGTTGCTACCCAGCCGCTGCCTCCCGGGGCCAGCCGGCTGTGGCTGCAGCAGCAGACGTCTTTTCGTAAAGGGGGCATTTGCACCGGGGCGCGCTGAGTGCATGCAAGCCATCCGCGTGCGTATGGCCGCGGCCGATGGCTGCCGCGGGGAAGGACTCTGCTGGAAGAGCCCCTTGCACATCCCAGGGACAGCTTGCAGGATGGCTCGCTGCTGCTGCTCCTAAAAGGCATCCTGGACAAAAATAAAATGTACCGAGGCATTTTAAATTCAGCCTGGAGGCAATCTCCGTCTGCAGCCCTTGGTTCACATCACCATCTGGCAGGAGGAGCTGAAATCCATTTCCATCAGAAGGCTTGCCAGCGAGCACAGTGAAGTGAGGGTGGGAGCTGGTTTCTCAAAAAGCAGGGGCTCCTTCCAAGCTCCTTCCTCTGCCTGGCAGCCTCCCAGAGCAGCGCCTGGGGGAGCAGGAGGGTTTTAAAACCATGTTGCCGTTGCCTAAGTCTGCAGCGAAAAGCAAACCCAGAGAGGGCTTTGTCTCTCCAAGTTTGCAATGCACATTTTTGGGCACTGGCCAAGGCTCCAAAAATTTAGCTGCTCATGGACTCGTTAGTTAAAGAGTCCTTTCTTCTGGTCTGTACTGCTCTAAAGCAGAGATGAATTTCTTCTGGGGTGTTTCCTTCTCATGAATAACCTGAAAACCGCGGGCGGAGGCCAAACCCCAGCATCCTATCGCAGCACCCATGCCATGGGAGGCAGCACCAGCTGCCCGCAGGCACGGCGCCCGTATCAGAGGGAAACCAGGAGGCACCTCTGGATGCTCGTGGTGTGTTTAACCCTGAGCCCAAAATAAGGCAGATCAGAAGGCGAGACACAATTCTCTAAAGATACTGCACATCTACGCCCACACTTCAGGTAATATTTCGTCAGGGAATGTTGTACGACAGAGAGGACTGTGTCTAAAGGGAGTCTAATTTTGCTCCATGACGGAGCCTGACTGCCTGCCAATAACAAATAGCTTCATTTATAAAATCTCTGTCATTGTCACCAGGCAAGTTCCTGCAGGGCCACTGAGAAACAGGCCTCAGGCCAAGCTATATTGCTTGCTTCATCATCCCGCACGGTTGTGTTGCCTGCACCAAATTTTCGAAATCGATTATTCACATCAGCCTAGGGGTTGAGGAAACAGATTCCCAATAGTTTGCAAATATCACATTAGGAAGAAAATCCATTTCCCTTCTGCAGAAAAGCAAAGGAACGCGCGTTAGAGGCCTCAGCAGGTCCCCGACACGAGGCTGAAGGGCGACGCTGCTGTGCCGGGGGCCTTCTGCTGGCTGGGTGGGAGCCAGCCCTGGCCGCGGGTGCTGTAGTTGGGGTGTCCCTGAAAAGCCCATCAGCCCCCAGCCGCCCCTGAGGTTAGGAAGAGCAGAGAGAGCCTGAAGCGTGGCAGCGCGTGGCTCGCACCAGGCTGGGACACAGACCGCTCGTGGTGGAGAAAAAGCAGAGCCCTGGGAGGAGGTGGGGATAGGAACCAAAGCGTGTTGATGCAAACAGCCCCAGAAACAAGCTTCGGCTCGCTCACTCCTCCCCTGCCACAGCCAGCTGTATGGGATGGAGGGGTCAGGAGCTCAGGGCAGAGCTCTGATCATTCCGGAATTGCCTCGAACAGCCTTAAATCTCCCCTGCTTCTCACCCCGCGGGGGCAGGCGGCCCCTCTGCGCGGGGGCTGGAGGGCACCGCGGGGCTCCCTGCTGCAGCAGCAGGTTTTGGTGGTGTTTTCGCTTCTTCAAAGATATTTCCACTTCACCTTCCGGAGATCCTCCTCCCTCCTTGGTAATAACAACGTGTCGGCCGCTGAAGCAGGACGAATGGCTTGACACTGATTTCATATTTGTTTGTTTTCCCTGAGATTAAATATTCTGAACTAATAACAACAAAAAGGCTTGGAGCAACAGTGGAAATTCTTCCGAGCTCATATTCATTCAGTGCAGCGAAGAGACAGCAGATTACGGGGTGGGGCCAGGCTCTGCCCACAGGAAGGTACAGGACTGATTTTTCCTGAGACAAAGGGTTGTGAATCGGTGCGCGCACAGTCCCACGCAGCTTAAATCCAGGGAAACGTTCACCTGCTTTTATGGCCCATGCCTTTAATCAGAGCCTGTTGTAATTAACGTGCTTATTAAGAACTCCATAAATGCAGGACAGATTTCATAGGAGAGTTTGCACAAAAGGAATTTTGACCGGAAAACACAGTTCAGGCTGTGTCTGGCTGTGGGCTCAACCTGGGCACGTTAGCTCCCTCTGTTCGACCTCAGAGGCTGTTGCATGCTTTGTAATATCTGGGAGAAGTTTTCCCCGTTCCTGGTACAGCGCAATAGACATTTCAGAGATGAAGGGAGAGCCTGGTGCGTGTTCAGTGTTTCGCCAAGCGCGGTCTGTTAGGGAAGAGCTGAGCAGTGAAGAGCCACGCTCTCCCTGTGAATTACCGGTGACGTTTTTCTCATATAAAATCCCAACCCATCTTGTGAATGATGAAGGCTGGAAGCGTGGGGAGAAGGGTGCCAGGAGGGTTTCCCACGCTGCAGAGGGTGAAGCTTGGAGCAAAAAATTCAGCAAAAGCCGAATCTGGCAGCAGGCTGAGAAGCAACGCGCTGGTGGCGAAGCGCAGGGAGCGGGGCAGATCCCTGCCCTGCCGTCACACCCCGAGCGCTCGGGGAAGAAGCCTTCCGTCACCGGGCGGAGTGAAAGGGGGAAACTTGTTGAATTAATCCACAGATTTAATGTCCAGTTGTTGTGGAGTTTACAGGCATAAAAGATTATTGTGCTCAGAGGTCCTATGCCACAGAGACTAACAATTTTTGCTGCAATGGGGCTATCAAGAATCGGGATTGTGTTTTATGGGGCTGATATATGACTCTGTAAAGAAGAGACGAGATCTTTTTCCTTTCTCTTTGAGTAGCTAGGGTAGTGCATGACAAAACTGCAATAAACTCCGAGCATTCAGGTATTCCAACACAGCAAAACCAAAGTCTTCATATTATTACTATTAATTATTACTACTATTACATTAATTTCTAAGGCATCAATCTCCACACTATCTGAGACCCGTGACATAAATTTAGCACAAAATTAGCATACATTAGCTAAATTAATGTAACATACCATATGTGGCAAAAAATAACGTAACATAATGTGGAATAAATTACAATAATTTAACATTGACTCTCAGGACTTGATGAGACTGTAAATCTTCTTTAAGAACTAGGATTAAAGCGAGAAACATGAAAAAGTGGATTCATTTTACAAAGGAACAGCCTTTGCAAATGCAGCGTTTTGAAACACAGTTAATTTAGTAAAAGGTTTCATCCAATTTGCCACTTAATAGCATTGCTTTGCAATTACAACATTCCCTTTCACCCAAAGCACCTGCAGCACTTTGCAAATAATAATTCATTTGCACTGTCTCTTGCGAAGCCACAGAGTATCAACATCCTCAGGTTTTATGCGGAATGGGAATGAGCCGTAGATAAATTAAACCGTTTGGCCAAGCCCGGCAGAGGCAGGAGCTACGTCTCAGCAATGCCAACCCCGGTTCCATGTGCTCATCGACCACCAGCACGCTGCGCCCGCTCCCGCTGGTGTCGGATGAAACCCCTTCCCCGCGCTGCTCAAATACCAGCTCTAATTTCTGCGTGCCACAGAGGGCACGAGCACCGGGCAGAGGTGCCGGGCTGCAGGCGGCTGCCCCAAACGGGGCTGGAGCCACTGCCTCTCGCTCCTCTCCTGCCGCTCCAAGGGGACGTTGCAGCTCTTTCTTCCCCCCACTGGTTTGTTTGAGGAGGCACCCGGCTTTAATGGAGGGGATGTTTCTACTGCAGTAATCATGCGGAGCTCAATTTCTTTACTGCTGAAAAAAACCTCCCTGCTAGCTACTGATTTAAAGCTGACAGAAACCCAGTTCTCCAGGTCCCCATTCACCTCCAGACCATAACCCTGCAACACGTGGAAACCATTAACCTATTTCTTCATCCCCGTGTGGTCTGCATTTCGCTCGGATGGTCAGAGGAGCACAAGCAGCACACAGAGCTTTATTGCAACGGCTGCACTCGTGTCTGCTGGGAAGAAGCCCAGTTGCAATTTCCCCTCCGTGTGAAGCATTTTGCTGCCATTAGCTCTGGAGAGCCACGCTCCTCCGCGCCTCCAGGGGAGGGGGAGAGAGGAGGCAGAGCCGAGACACTGCCCTTGAAGAATGCAGTGGCGAGTATATTAGTCATAGGAAATCCATTACTCAAGGTGATGAATGCCCTTCCCTGCTATGTTGCTGGTAGTTTTCAGAATTAAAACTCAGACGCATGTTGCAGCTCCATAAGGACACTAATCTACATGGCGAGTACACTGATTGCAAAACACGGCAGAGTCAGCCTGGCTGCCGGCAAGCCGTCCCTTTCCAGCCCCCCAAACCCCCTGCACCGCGTTGTGTGATGGACCACAGATCACGCTGGAGCACACCTACCCACTTTCTGCTCTCTCCCCTTCCTCTCGGAAGGGTCCCTAAGTTGCACCCCCAAGGGAAGGGGTGCAGCTGAGGGAGTCCCCGTGGGATATCTGCCACCAGAGCGGAGCGGGGGTTGCTCATGCCAGAGGTCCCAGGGATGGGTGCGAGACCAAAGAGCAGCTTGTGGGGAGGACGAGGGGACCGGTCGCTCCCCACCACCCATCCTGCACCGTACTTCAAGCCCCCAGCTTCACACACGGAGCCTTTCGCCCAAGCCAAGGGGCGATGCAGTCAGGGAGGAGGGCTCCGGGTGCAGTGGACGAGCTTGTCTGCCCCTTCGCAGGCTGAGCTCCTCGAGGCTGAGGCTGACTCCTCAGCGGTGTTTCCACACGCTCGGGCGATGCGTGAGCATCCTCCTGCTCCCACCCCACGGGCTCCAGGCAGCACGGTGACTACATCAGGTGCTGCAATAAGGCTGCAGGGAGCAGCAGCTGCGGCTGGCATTGCTGCGCTGCAGTGATATGCCCATGGAAAGAGAGAGCAATGGAATTTAAGTGGGGCGGAAGGTTGATGAACACCGTGGGACCCCAGACACATCACATCGGCAGGAGCCTGCCGATGGAGGGAAATGTTAGTTCTCAATAGTAAACCAATCTTGTGCCGATTCAGAAGCTGGTAACAGCGGAGCAATTTAATCAACTGCTCCAAAGCGTTTCAACTTTGGAGTGAAAAATGCTTTGGTAGAAACATAGCAAATGAAATCTTCCAAAACTTCTGAAGTTCAGGTGTGTGTTTTAGGCACAATCAGTTGAGTTATGACAATGCCAAAAGGTGGCAATGCCGGAATTTTCCAAGGAAAAAAAAATTTAAATTTTGCTCACTCCCAGTTAGTGACGTGTTCAATATTACGGCGGAGGTTTTAAAGTGGTAGAGAAGGGGATGAAAAAACATTAATGATATTCTTAGATGAGCAGTAAAGTACACACGTGTTGCTAAAAAATCGTGGGTGCTTTTTCCACGCTTGGGATGTTGGATGGATACAAACTTCTCTGTGAGACATTTATTGTTGTGCTTTGCTGGAACAAGCGGAGGAGAAAGGTTAAACCCAGCAACACCGCCTGTGCTGGAAAGAGCCTGTGAAACTCGGTAGTTATTCATCAATTTAAAAACAATGCAGACCGCGATTGAAGGAACTATTATAAACCCAGGAAGGGTAGCGTAAAACCTCAGAATTATTCATCAGTCCCCAACCCAGGCCTCTGCTTGTGCTTTTTATCCTGCAAATAAGATGTCAGACCTCAGGAGGCTTAATTCAGTCTCTGCTTCCCCAATTTGGTGGACCATATATAACGATTTGCCATTAAATATCCCACATTCACAAATTTCTACATTTATTGGCTTCATTTTAAAACATCATGGCTATCTTTTTATGTCAGCAGGAGATATGACAGAGCTCTTCGATGAAGAGAACTGACTATAAAAGGTGCTAATAAAGAAATCAATCTAACATTATAGCACATATTTAGAATTAATTCTACCTGTTCCCCTCTCCCCCCCCCCAGCTCTAAGACAGCACCTAATAACAGCAGAATCATCTGAAAAGGTATGTCCCTTGATTTAAAAACTGATGCATGTCAGGATAATGGGATTAAAAATGAATTGCCGTTTATAATAGCTTCCCACCAGCATCTATCTCACTGTCAGGACTTCCCAAACAACAGAACACAAAGGCCCAGCCCAAAATTAGCCCATTTCATTTTGAGACTCTTCTTAATGGTCTTCCAAATGAATTCCTTCTATTTTGCAACATAATCTTAGAACTAAATATCAGCTAATTTATTTTTTTTTCAGGTACCAGTAACACACAGTGGGTTCCTCACTTAGCAACAGTGCCTTGCAGATTAAACCAAAGTGAATCGTTATGGGGAAATCAGGCTCCAGGAGCTTTCCTTGCTCTGTTAGCAAAGAACAGCAGCAAGCCCCTCTCCCTGCCCCAAGGTGCTGGGCAGAGCCTCATAAGGGATGCTGGGAGTTTGGCAGAAAAAGGAACTCCCCTACAGGGGACATTGCCCCCTCTCCCCCAGCCGAGGATCAGGGATGTGCTGCGGTGGCAGAGAAACCAGAGGCAGATGGGGCTGCTGGCTCAGGCAGGCTGCGCTGTTCTCGAATTTATGTTCTTGTGTATTCCAGTGTGCGCTCTCAATTGACGATCATGTCCTGTTTTTAACTACAGCCTTGACACCACTCTGTTTCTTCGGTGTACAAATCTGTCAAGGGTGCTGGCTGAGAAAGTACATAAAAGCATTTTTTTTCCATTTGCTCTAGTCTTAGAGTTTTTACATATCCAAAGAGAAATAAAAAGATGATGAGTCTTTGATACTCTATGGCACATCTTGTGCAAAGATCACTTAGTTTCTTCGTGATGTCTATGAAATATCTCCCGATACTATGCCTGCCATTTGAGGGTGGGGGGAGGCAGCTTTGCTCCCTGGTGCAGATGTCTAGGAAAAGGCGCAGATGGAGACAGATCCAAAATAGATGCGAGCCTTCGCCTCCCCTCCTGGCACCTCCATGGTGCATGTGGCACACTGGGGGCTCAGGCTAAGGCAGGGTAAATGCATTCATGCCTCAGGCATGGAAATAGCCTTGCAGATCTCCCCATGCAGAAGGCAGCTGGTGAAGCGGATCTGACGTGCACCCAGCCCTGACAGACTCCAGACTTTCCTAGTTCTGGGTGCAGGCTGGGAGGAGGGACTCCTACAATTGCAAGAACGTTCCTCCTGGGTACCAGAGGAGATATTAAAGGAGCTAATTTCAATTTCCATCTTCTAAGGGATTTATTAATAAACAGTGCAGGAAAATATCCTCCTTCCAATTATGACAAATACCTTGAAGGTATAGTGTCCTTTTAAACAAACATTAGAAGCCTTATTAAATCTAAATTAAATGCTCACTAAGGGGCTTTCATTGACAAAAAATGTTTCCAAAATTGATGAGCAGGTCACCTCATTGGTGTATTACTGCTTGACCTTGGATTCCCTGAGAGACAGCCCTAGATAACACACCAAACGCTCGGCTGATGAATGACTCTGACAAAATGCTCTTGACCTTAGGAGGCACTCCAAAGTGATGAGCAGTTAATGATGAAAGGCTCCAGAAAGAAATGGTTTTAATTTCTGGCCATAACATGCAATTTTCAAGCCATTGCTCGGGGGAAGAAGGAGGAGAGTACAAGGAAAGGAGGGAGGAGGTTATATTTCAATATCTAACAAAACACAGTTTAACAGCATCACCAAAAGGTGCTGTGCTTTTGGTTCAGGGGTGCTCTGGGGACACACAGTGCTTTCCTAAGTCCCCTCTAAACGCGTGGCAGACAAGGCCAGTGAGTCTTTCCTTGAAGTCTTTGATGGGTGTTACTCACAACACATCCAACCCTCCTCAGCTTACGGCATCCTCCGAGCAGACCTTGTGGTCTGACAGAAGAACCTTCCTGTCCAAGGGGACACCAGCTACATGACATCTCACCCCATCGCTGTGTTGTGCCACCCCAGGTCCCTTCTCCCCAAGTTACTGTGTCAGCTGAGGTGCCTGCGAGAGTCCAAAACTCATTTGTCAGCCTGCAATTGCTTCAGCGCCTGAAGCACTCACTTTCTCCCATTCTGAAGGCAATAAAAGTAATGAGAAGACTGATTGTGCCATCTGCTCCTGAAGATTTTCACCTGTTCTGGCAAGGCAGTTTGTTTCCTCAACTCCAGACACCATCCGCTGGACAGCAACAGGCAAGCCCACCAATCTGGGTGCCCTTTCCATCCTATCTGGGCTTTTCCTGACACAGGAATTTGTGCAAGAGATTTGCAACTTGAGAAAGAACTATCAAGGTGCATCCCTTCACTTGGAGGGACAAAGCAAGGGATGGAGAAGTTGCTTCTGGGTTGGAGATGAGAATCTGGCTCAAAACTGCTTCACAGCTTTGAGTTAAGCGGAGACCAATGAAGGGTGCTTTGTACCCCAAAAGCCATGCCACTCATTCAGTGTGGTGCTGATATTGGTATTACAGGAGTGCCCAGAGAAAGACATGGAGATTTCACTGCCCAAGAAAAAGGCAGAACAAGAGGTACAGAGAGAATGGCTTGAGGATGATCAGGAGGATTTCTTTTTCTCAGTGGGATTGACTGGGAATGTAATAGAAGGGAAAAAAAAAAAAGAAAAAAGAAAAAGAGAAAGATCTGGCCTGAGAAGTCAGGCTGAGATTCACTTGTAAAGAGTGGTGGCAAGCGTGGCAAAGCCCCCATGCTTGCCAGCAAGGAGCAAGGCTTGCCAGCACCACTGCAGGTCCCCACGGAACTGGGCTTGGTGACAGCGGCACTGTGCGTGCATCTGGAGCACTTCATACTTGGGACCCAAGTGCTCTTTGGTAAACGATGCTGAAACATCACAGCTTGCCTTGTGAATATTAGTGTTGCACACTTGACACCCTGGTAACCTCCGATATGGAGAGTTCGAGGCCTCACTCGAGGTCAGCAGAGTGCCTGGGGAGAGGCAGCAGCTGATCATGGTGTGACCCTTCACATCTCCTGCATTAGCTACCAGCTCGCAGTTCTTCATCCATCTCTCCAAGGAAATGAGGGAGATTTTTTCCTCCCTTGTAGCTGAATGCAGCAAGATGTATTGGTTCAATCTAAAGGCACAGCAAATAGTCACAGGGCCTTGGCTCCAGAGGGATTCTTGTTCTTTTTTATACCAACTAATTACATTTAAACAAATTCTCACTGTTGAGCTTGTTGGAAAGTGTCAGCTCCTGTTTTTGTCATCTGGCCTCACAATGCTCATTCTGGCTGAGTTTGCTAGCCCTTTTCATTAACCTTTCCAGGCATTTTGCTTATGAAACAGTGGAAAAAATGTGCTCCTTTGCCTGAAGTTTCAGTTCAGTTGCACTTTAATTGGTCTGTGTCCTGAGTTTTGAACTGGTCCAGTCTTCACTCTGCGTGTTTGTCTATGTCCACTCATCACAAAGCTAATGCTTCAAAGAGAGAGGGATGCATATGTTGAAAAATCAGAGGATCTCCTGTTCTTTGACTGAAAGGCTGGACTTCACCCTATTCCTTAAAGCATATGGTCTTTCATGAAGGGAAAATGAAGCTGTGAAGTCTTTTGGGAACCTTTCGTAGCACCTAACTGTAGGCATCTAACTTAAAAAGACTCAGTGAAGATCTTAATCATCTTAAGACAAAGCAGTACTGATAGAAGTAAATGCCTCCAGAGGGCTATTCTGAGTCACAGGAGACAGGGGAGAGGGACCTTGAAAAATCATTGAGTCCATTTCCCTTCCTCCAGGCAAGATCAGCTCCACCAAAACCAGTCCTGACAGATATTTGTCTGATCTCTCCTCCAGAATTTCTTCTGCTGCTATTTTAAGCCCATCACTTCGTGAGCACAATGAACTTGTAAAAAAAAAAAAGATTGAAGCCTCTTCCTCTCTGTGGAAATTTGAGCATATTTGGTGAACTGTCTTTCCCTTCAGCCTTTTCTTCTACAGAAGAAAAACCCTGTTCTCATTGCTTTCCTCTGTCAGGGTGATCTCTGGACCCCTTGCCCCATTTGCTTCTTTCTTCCGCCCATTCCCATGCCTGCTGTCTGCCTTAGGTGCTCTCAACTTTTCTCTGGTTACCACCCATTTTTCTTGCTCTGCCTTCTAACTACGCACATCTAAATCAGGGTCCTAAAATAAGACTTAGCAACAACCCTTCAAGAATTATCTGAAATTGCTCATGTCTCAATCAGCCATGAAGGAGGTCAGAAAAGAAGTGCTGGTTTTGCCTCATGTGGTTCTCACAGATGTGCAAGGGATACAGAAGAATTCATGCAGGATTTCACTCTGATCTCATCATCCAAGAGGGAACAGAGACACTCCAGGGCCAGCATGTTTAAAGGAAAGCTTTTTTTTTTTAAAAAAAATATTTCTGGCCTTAGGTAAGGGCTGCCATGTTCAGTCTCTCATAAGAGATCCATCCTTTGCTTACCAGAAGAAAACACACCACTGGAAACAGAAGCCTGAAGGAGAATGGTGCTCTCCCAAGCACTGCTCTTGGAGCATGTTTCTCATCAAGCTCCTCTGCAACCTCTTAAGTCTTGTCCTACTATGAATTTGTTTCTTGTTATAAGGAACAGACAGCTCTACAGTCCCTGATTTATGCCCTCTGCCTCCAGGCAGTAACCAGCACTTCATCACTTCCTCCAAAGACACAGGAAAAACTCCATGAAACACATGGCTTTTCCTGACCCAACACATGGCTGCAGATGTTTAAACTCAAAGTTTCTTTGTAATGATTGTGATGGATAGACTTCTGAACATTTTTGGTCACAACACCTCCAGCTGGTAATAACAAAGTAGGTGGAGAAGAAAGATCTGAGGACAAGGCCATGGTACATCTCAAGTCAGACTACGAAGAGCCAGGACAGCCAGTTTTGAATTGCAAAGTTCCCAGCACTGGGTAAGGATGCAATCTGTCTTGCAATGAAATGAACAATAGGCAGACGCTAAACTTCCACAAAGCTGATTTGGGAGTCCCAGTGCTGAGTGTCTGTAAGGGAACCACCTTCTGTCATCATGTGGGATAGAAGGGCCTTTCTAAAAGCATCTCTGAACTCATTCCAGGGTCTATCTTTTGCAAGGCTGAGGACTAAAGACAAATTCACTCTTCTAAATGCCTGCGTATGCAAGAAAAAAAATAAGAGAATGGAACAGACACCCTTGTGAAGAAGTCTGGGGTTTTGTCTTATCCTGAGCAGAGGGCTGGCTGTTAGTGTCAAAAAACAACAGGAGCAGTCTTCACTCTTGTAGCCCCTTCCACATGTTCCCCTCTCATCCCACAGCCAGACTAAAGGGGCTGAATACTGGGGACAGTGTCCCCATCCAAAGGTTGGGCAGGGAGACCACCAACTTGCCCTGCTCTGCAGTCCTGCATCACAAATCCTGACCCACTTGTGCCAGCCTCTCACCCAGCCAGTCTCTTCAGTAGGAGAATGGTTCAGCTGGGCTTCATCTCAGCTCTGACAACCCCTGCAGCCTGCCTACGTTAGGCTGGTAAAACACATTCAGCCACCTGCTGGAAGTTCAGCCTTTCTTGCTCCTGCATGTAGAAAAGGGACTAGGAGAGGAGGACAAGCAACAGCTCCACAGCATCGCTGGCCACAGCTCTGCAGCCCATTAACTGGCAGCACCCAAAAGAAAGGCTACAGGCTCAGTACAGAGCTGTAGAGGGCATCCATTTGAAGCCTCATTTCAGCTGCTAAAAATATGCAAGAGCTGAATCTCTCCTACATGGTTTTCCCCTTGCAAGGCAAAAATCCTCCTGTTAATGGCTTGTAATCTCTCTGCCACTCCTAGTGGCAAATAGCTGGTGGGTCTGGAAGGGTGAAGGAGCTGACTTCTGCTACTTTTGTTCTCGCAGATGGGAAACATTAGCACTGACAACTTGAGCTGCACAATATGTTTCACTCTGGGAGGGGAGAAGATGGTGCTGCAGGAACAATACGAATGAAACTGCAAAACAGCACAAGCCACTGACTCAAAGGCTCAGCGCTGGGCAGGGAGGGAGCACTGTCCTTGCTGGTCCCCAGGCAGTACCCTGACTCACCCTTGTGCCTTCCCCCCAGTGTCACCTCTGCCTGGCAGGAAGGCTCCCCTGCCCAGCAAAGCCTTTGAGGGCTGCAGTCATCTGGAGGTGGTGCTGGGCCACTGCTGCACAGAAGGACAAGCCAGAAGTAATCTACTCCAGCAAGATATGGAGGCAGGTTTTTGGCCAGTATCCAGGTTTTTTATTAATATCCCATGCTGGGGGAAGGGAAAGCTGTTCCTTTCATATAGAAAGTGCCGTGAGGAAGGAGAGATGTTTCTGTTCAAGCTTTCTGCAGCCTTCAGGCTCTTGCTGCCCTGGAGGGTGTCTTGTGGGCATGTTCACAGGTCAGCAGGAAGGCACAGAGTGATGTATACAGACCATGGTAGGACAGTGTAAAATTATTTGTTATATATGCTGGTAGGTAGAACTGAGAGGAGGAGGAAGTTTCTTTGCTTAATTATTTAATCCTAGCTTGTGGAGATACCCGATTCCTGGAGCAAATGCTCCAGCCAAAGCATAGAAACTGCAGAATTCAGGTCTATTTGGGGAGTCCTAGGAGGAAAAGCAGGTATCATCTCTGTTCTGTCCCCAGGGGAACAGCACATGGCCAAGAAGGGAGGTTTCATCCCCAGAGGCTGCTCAGCCAGCAGTTCCCCATAGGAATCAATTTGTGCCCTAATTTGAGCATCTGAGCTTCAGCCATGGCAAACATCACCTCTCCACCAATTATTTGTTTCAAGGCAGCCCAGACATCCCAAAGCCTCCATAAGAAATTGAGTGCAAAACTGCTAATCAGAAAGGAAGGATTTGGGGGATTATCAGAAACATTAACAGTGGTGTGTGTGTGGAATGGACACATGCAACCCAACTTCCACAGGTAATATTTTAATGCTATTTTTAACCTTTCATCCAACCCCCCCCCTCTCTCCA
>VXAL01013000.1:0-47259 GCA_013399475.1 Chauna torquata | reverse complement strand
CCCCCCCCCCCCCCCCAAAGTTAGGGGTAAGGCTGTAGATTGTTGCAGACAACACCATTAATTCAGACTTCAGGAGGCTCTTGAGAAAGATCTCTGGTGACAGCTCTGCTTTTTATTTAGCTACTAGAAAAGCCAAGGAGATATAGGAGAGCCCTGAGGGCACAGCAGGAGGACAGACCCACAGCCAACCCTGGACAGGTGAGCCCAGGTGCATAACATTGAAAGAGCACTCCGACCTGGTTTGTCTCCAAGGAACATAAATCAACATGACATTAGGAAGGAGGCATCCTACCATTTGGAAAATGTCACCCTCATTCCAGGAACATCATATAAGCTCTTTTGTCACAGACTTGTGCTTCCCATGGCAGCCACGTCAGTATTTTGGAAGCAGAGGGCTGCTTCCTTGCCCTGGAAGCCACCAAAGAAGGCACCAGGAGGCACCAGCCCCTGCCCTCCTGCTTCCCTTCCTTCGCACCTCCTGCATGAGGGAGACAGTGGAGCTTGCTCCTCCTTATGGGGCCTTTGTGGACTGTCAGATTTAATTTGCCTTTCTGGGGGGGGTAATCAACTCCTTTCCTTTCAGGAGCTCCGTATGATTAAACAGTCTGAATTTTCATAATTCTGTAATTCATTCCACTGATACATAATGGGCTCTTGCCGAAATGAGGCTTTCACATACAAATAGCATTTAATCTAGACTTAATAAATTTTCCCATAGCTAAATGCTACACCTTTATTTTGTCACCTCCAGCAGCAGCAGCACATAGCATTCCCCTGCCAATGCACACTAAAACCACCAAACACCAGAAACCCAGGAACTTACTGAACAAACAACTGAACCCCAGCCAGCCAAAGCCCCAAGTTACCCAGACAGTGAGAGCATGGTTGTGCTTGTAAATAACTTGCAAGGAATACACAGAACAGCTTTTTTTTTAAAAAAAAAAGTTGTTTGCAGGAATAGGAGCACATTTTCTGCACCTGTGTGCCCATACTATCTGTGACATGAAAAGGACACATCCCAGACCAAGTCTCAGCTCCAGGAGACTGAAACTAATGAGAGCTGCTTTGAAAGCAGCACTCACTAGGCTGGGAAGGGCACATTGCTATCCCCTCCTACTGACCCTCAAGGTCACTGGGGAGTTGGGGATGGTGAGGGGAAGGGAAATAAAATTGGAAGAAAGTGAATAAAACCTTCTGCCACTCATTAACCACACTTTTGAGCTTATTCTCACCAGCCAGCATCTGTGCTTAGAACAAATCCCTGTCCAAATACAAGGAAGATGTTTGGCTTATAGAGTTGTTAAAAAGAGAGCCAGACAGTTCAAGTGATACACCTTGTGTGATTGTAACACTCAAGGACTCCTGTTCAGTCACTGTTACAGGCTTTAATATGATTCCTAACCTATCCCTTACCTTTTACATGATGCCATGTGTATAAGCATATACACATACACACATGCACACACCCACAGTTTCTCTGCAACAAAGCCCGAGTTCTTGAGAAGCAATCTGTTGTTAGAGATCCCAGGATTAGTCTTGAGCATCACTGCAGTCATCTTGTTATTGATTTGGTTTTGTACCACCTTTTTGTTCAGCAATAAGACCCAGAAGTGGCCAGATGGATGGGAGTGCATCCTAGCCTGCAGTCCTGATGTGGGCTGGATTCTCAGAGCTGACATGAGGTTATAGCTCTTGCCTGATTGCAGGGAAATGCAAGCCTGCTTGGCAGCAGTCAATACTAAAAGCAAAAGTTTACTCTGCCCTTGATGGCTCATCATACTGGCAAAAAGTTTGTGCCCAGCACTGCAGAAAGATTACATCTTGCAGCAGATTTTCTCAGTGCCAAGCTTTAAAAATTGTCTCATTTTCTGGGCTCTTCAGGCTCATCCTTTTCTGTTTCACAGAAAAGAGTTGCTTCATTTTCTAAGTGTATTCCCACTCCCCACCCTGCCTACTTTATTCTCTCCAAAAGGCTCACACATGCCCACCATATCTTCATCCCCAGCCCCTACCATCCCACACCTCTCAGCCCTTCCATCACTGATGAAATGAAATCCACCACGATCAGTAGAAGAGCTCCTCACTGTCCTCATCCACCCAGCTCTGACAGCACCTGCACTCACAATTTAACACTTTGACCTTTCACCCGAGCCATCTGCCTGCACATCTCATTCTTCAGTGCTGCAGTGCACCAGGCACTTTCAGATGAGCCTCTTCTACCTTGTGCTGAGACAATTATGTCCCCTGCTCTTTATTTAGGAGCCTCTTACAGCAGTGACCATGTTATATATTTCCCCCTAGCCCATAGAACTACTGCTCTGCTGTCCTCTCTGACAGGGCTATAGGCATTCATTTCATGAAATAGAGGAGTCTGGTTTTCCTGTCCTGATAAAATAACACTGATTGCACAAGGAAAAGGTGTCACTAGATCAGATCAATCCATAATACATAGCAGTATTGAAGATGAGCCACTAGGTCAAGTTAGAGAAAGCAAACCCAGGAGTTAGATTAAAAAGGAAACAAACCAGCAAGTTATGCTTGCAAATGTGTGTTCAGACCTAATTCAGCACCTACCTTTTCAGATCTGGCAACAGCAGGAGGTAGCAGTAGCATGGGACAAGTGCAATGGGTCTGCAGAATCCCCGGAAAGTCTTGCAAAAAAAAAAAGCCTCTACACTGAAGCACTGCAGTGCTCTAGTCCAAATACATGTTGAACCACAAATGCAGCGAGCCCAGGACAACGCTTACTGCCACCACGGCGGAACTGCTCCATGGGCTCCTTCAGAGCATTGGCCTCTGCAGCTGGAGGGATGGTCTCTCTGGTGGGACTCTGGTTACCAGAGGACCAAGATTGCCCAGTAGCTTGCAAGAGACATCGGCTGGTTCAGCAAGATCAATGACTTCTGCTCTGGAATAATCTCTCAACTGGAAGCACAAAGTTCCTATTAAGTGTCCTGGAGAGCAGCACAACTGAAAGAGTGAATTACGCAAGCCAGGACAAAGAGGCTGGAAGAGAAGTGTGCAGGAAACAGTCTGTTAATACCTGCCTGTGCTGTCATGGGCTTTAATCAGCACTAACAATCCCTCACTGTCAAGAGCATTTCCACTCACCCTGTAATTTTAAATAATTGTTATAATAAGGATTCTACTAGAAAGCATTAGAAACAACTTCGTTGTCACTAAAACTGTGCGTAGTAATTGAAAAACAAACCAGCAGAGGATTTATTAACCACACATGCAAAAGAAAAGAACATTAACTACCACACTGCAAAAGCCCTTTACTTGTCATAATACATTAGGTGTTTCATTACACATCCTGCTGAAGCTGCAAGCACATGGAAACCCAGCTAGTGTGTGGGAAGGAAAGACTGAAAGAGTCAACATCTTCCAGTGCAAATAAGATTCGTTAATACTGTCCTGCTCAAATGAAGCAACTGTCAGAAAGACAGACCTCCTGCTTGGGAACTCGAGGAACATCTCTTCGGGGTGTCTGGGAAGCAACCCACCCAGCTGCACGCAGCTCATGAGGGTGTGAAATCCTTGACGCACATCAGCATCATCCATATCTGAGTTAATTCTGTGCATTGACTTCTCTCATTACATTAATTCAATTTTAAGGACATCCTTGCATTTGAAACTATCGCCTCTGTAACACAGCTTGAAGATTCATGGCACTGGAAACTCTGTGCCAGTAGCGGAGTAGTAGTGCAAGCCTAATTAAGACAAAGAAAGGCTGTAGTTTCCCTGATCAATTAATCAATTTCTCAATTATATAGCACACTGATGGGTGCTGCCCAGCAAGCTGGGTAGTTGGACTGTCCAGGGAAGAAGCATGAGCTCAGGACTGGTTCATTAAGCAAGTCGATTGCTCAGCCACTGCGTGAGCCAGATCCCAGCCACCCAGCAGAGCCACTGCGTGAGGGACAGTGAGAGTGTGAGCAAAGCATCTCTAGGCTGAAGCAGGAGGGAAGGAAGGGCTGGAGACCCTCCCCAGCACCCCCACTTCCATCTCCCCACCTGCACCACTTGACTGCCCAAGCAGCCATCCTGCAAGGATGCTCATTTTGGGAAACACATTTCGCCGTTCTGAAACAGGTAGAGCTAAAGCGTAAAAGCTGTTTGTCTCTATTCCTTCCCTCACCCTAGGAAGCGTGGATGGAAAATGAAACCAATTAATTACATAAAAACAGAACTGTAACATATTTTTACAGTTCTTAAATAATTTAATTTATCAGAGAAAAAAGTGGTGGCTGTAAAAGTTGCGCTCTACAGAGCAACAGAGTTCTGTCACTAGGAATAACCACGATGTACAATTTTCTACCAGTCCTACCAAAGTTAAGTACTTCCTCCACATAGCACAACAAGATCCCAGTATAGAGAAAGATCACCCTTCCCATTTCATTAAGCATGGATGTGAATTCCAGAGAGGATAAGTTTGCTTAAAACCAGAAAGAACCAGGAAGAGAACCATAAATTGCAACTCGTTTTCTTTTTAGCCTTTTCACAGGCTCAGCTCTGTTTCTAAAGAGCTGCTCTTTATGTGCCACCAGCTTCTTCTCTGCATTTCACTGTCCTTGAAAACAGAGACTCTTAGCTTTGGCTTAAATTTATTATTGATAATAAAATAAATAAGCAATCATTGCAAAAAAGGCCTAAAAGGCTTTCATGCCTAATTTAAATGCACCAGTATAACATTTGGAATAATCTCATGAATAGATGCAGGAACTAAGATCACGTAAAATAACATCAGCAAATTATCTAGTTGCCAACACAACTTTCTGATAATAAAAGGCAGCTCAGGACAATTTACCATTGTTTAAGCTAATTTATTTATCTGCGCATAATAGCAGCACAGCCCTAGGGGAAATACAGAGGGGGAAATAATTGTAGTTGATTTATTTCTATTTGTTTGCTCTGAATTGGAACAAAACAAGAAAGGTGGAATATTTTACAGAAAATCATTCCAGAAACAAATACTCTCAATTTGAAGGAGCCAGTTTTTGCTTGCAAGTTGCCCACCAGGCTGGTTCTTCTAAAGGCAGAAAGCAAAGTGGACAGCAGCTGTCCTACAGGCACCAGGGAATGACCATTCCCATTTTCCTAGTTGCAAGATCCATTCTCATTCAATAAATCCATTTTTGCTGCCCCAAATTATGATTTTTGTGAAAAGGCTATTTTCCTGTTAAAATGCCAACCCAATCTGGAAACAACAGAGCAGACCCCACTAGTGGAGAGTATGAAAAGGTTAAAGAAAGTCAGAAAGCTATTCGGGAACATGTGGCCACCTCTGTGGGAAAGAAAATGCATTGTTTCAGAGGTAAAGCAACAACACCTGGGCTCCACAGCCTGCCAGGCATGTTTTTTGAGGCATGCAGAGAAGATGCACACCTTCACCTGCTGCATCTTGACAGGAACACAAACAATTCGGGGAGAAGAACAGAAAAGCTCATTTTGTATCCAAGATTTGATGGATACAAGACACCTGCTTGCTGGGGAGGCAGAGAAAAGGCACCCTCAACATGGGAGCATTTGGCAAAGCCAGCACAACACACGGCCCTGCCCCTACCCAAGGCTTTTCAGGGGAAGGAGAGGTCTGTACACGCGATTCAGCCTTGGTTTATGGTTTTGTAGTCCCTCACTGCCCCAGAGGTGTGCAGAGTGAAAGCTCCCAGCTGTGGCCGCTGTCAGCACCATCTCAGCAAGTCACTAAGGGACACTGCCCCACTTTTGAGTTCCCTAAATTCTAGAAGGTTGCCTGCACACGTCATGGTATCTGAACTGATTTTCTCAAACAAGAAAGCATCCACCAAACTGAATGGTTTTGGCTGGACTTTCTTCTAAATCCAGATCAGATCTAGACTGAGAAAGATGTGCATGACTTTCAGCAAAGCAGAAGGCAACACTCTTAGTTACCAATCCGAGAATATGGTGACAAAACCAAAAAAGAATGAAATCTGACGTGCAATTCTGGATTGAAACTTAGCAAAAAGACTCCTACTGAGCTCCTTGCTGCAAAAGCTTGCCATATAAGAGTATTTCATTGCACCTGAGCTGAAGAGATGCTGCCAAGATGGTCACCAGAATCAACAGGACCACCAGCACTGACTGGAGGGCTGCTCCTGTCTCCCTTGGAATCACCCAAACCCTTGTGGCTCCTGGATTTGATTCCACCACCACAGCATGGTTTGCATGCACATGACAGAAAGCAGGACTTCAGAAGCACTTCACTTGCTTTCTAGAAAGAGGTCACCTTAAAAAAAACAACTACACACTTGAAAACTTAATATTTTGCTAAAGTCTTGCTCCTGCATTAAAATCTTCTTCACATGAGCAATAAGACAATTTTCTTCTTCTAATTCCCACATCACTGCTGATCTCCTCTCTGTACTCCATCCAGCCCCATCCTAAAGCCAGGTAAGGGCCAGATGGGATTTGCTCTCTGCCTCTGCAGGGTCCTCACCGAGTGCCCTCTCCAACAGCACGCAGCCTCACTCCAGCTTCGTTTCTGCTGCTCGGCTGTGCGTTTAGGAGCAGTAAGCTGCAAACCCTTTCAACAGTATGTTTGTTGTTTTCCTTCCACTGTTATCCATTTAACATCTTTAAACATCAAAGCAGTCTATTTACAGTTGCCTTCTGGAGGCGGATCTGAACATCTCCTTTGGCTGTAGCAGGAACTCTTAGCCATAGGCCACGTCAAGCAAGCACACAAACTGAGAAAGATCTGTCTTTATGTTGCAAATAGGGCTGCTCTTTCAATTCTGCCTATAGACAAAGCCAAGCAGGAACAAGGAGCCCAATTCTCCCAGGGATTCTCTGCCTTATCTGTGAAAGCAAAGCGCCTCACATTTTCCTAGCACTAGACTCTGCTAGAAGTTTTTTGTCTTGGCAAGAATGGGAAGAAGCATTTCATTGCCAGACTGCCAAGGCTGAGATTGCAATTAATGATATAATTTATATACAGCTTCTCAGATTGCTTGGGCCTAATTATTCCACTTGGTGGACCCAATACCATTCTCAGTGTCGTGTGTCCTGCACTACAAAGGGCTGATGGACACTTCCCTGGGACAGGTCTTCTGGAGCATGAAGACGTCACTGAAACAGAGCAGTGCTGAGTAGTCCTAGCTTGCAAGGTTACAACGTCCTAAAACATCAAAGTCGCATTACAATTTCTACTTTGGTCCCACTTCAACACCAAATCTATGGGGAAGCAGTTCTGTTCAGTTCTTTGAACTAACTAAATGTGTGTTACAACAATCTGTTTAAATAAAACTATTGCAAGACAATACAGTCCTGCTCTGTGGCAGGTCATGCAAGCATGCAGCAGGGTGCTCCCAGGGCTGTCTCTCACCGGCATGTTATTGAGGGGGGAAAAAAAATCACAAGTAACAGAAAAATTTACTAACTCTGCTGTCTGCTTCATTATTCTCTGTCAACATGGCCACACTTTTCCCAGGAACATCTGCTGTGCTGTAGAATGGATGTCCATCTGAACAAGACAGCAATCTCTGTTGCCTTTGGCATGTAGGTAAGCTGCCCCATCAGCATTCCTGTTCCCCCATCTGAGAGCTACAGATGGCATGCCTCTTCAATATTTTATTGACCTCCGCCACCATCTAAAATCCCCAAGCAGTTCAATTTCTGCTTCCCTAAGTCTACTGAAATAGAAAGTTTACCCAGAGTGATTTTCAGCCAAGATGACTGAAGACAGAGTCCTCAACTGAACTCCCTTTGCTCTCCAGTGGTAGAGCCATTTGCAGCTCCTTTTACTTGCAAGCACAGAAGAAATGAAAGGACTCAGCTCTCAGGAGACCACAGTTGATCTCTGCCAGTGGGGTGCCTAGACCCAGCACTGGGGACTGCAGAAGCTTGGCTGAGTGTTACTACATGCAAACAAATATACAGCTGATTCCTGTGACATCCCAAAGCCCATCAGGAGAAATGAGCAGTCCTAGGGAGTCTGTGCAGCCTCACTTGCAAGTTAACACTGAGCTTCTTTCAAGTCTTAGAGAACTACCAGAAAAATTATAGTTTTCTCTGAGATCTTTTAGAAGAGCAGTCCACTACAGCTAGTACCTAATACCATGTCTTGAGCAAGAGTTAAAACACAGTGTTTCTAAATACAAATAAGAAAAGGTTTAATAGCCATGCCTAGTCTGATGCTGGCAGGGGCAGCTGGGGTTGCTCATGGGCTGGAAGCTTGGCACCACGTGGATGCACAACCTTGCTGCTCAGCACCTGGTGGGTTCCTCCTCTAACCATGCTGGTGATGAACACATACCCAGACTGGAGAGAAACCAGCCCCCTCTCCAGCTGCACAGGTAACCTTTACCTGTCCCTTAAGGTCACATCATCACCAGCAATCAAAAGGACCGAAGGATGGGTATCAGAGGTGACTCCAAAAAGTCCCAGTTAATTCCCTGCCACAGCATCCACAAACAAACCCAGGGGCCAGGCACCAGCAGAACCAGGGTTGATGGGCTG
Organism: Chauna torquata; assembly: GCA_013399475.1. Classification (NCBI taxonomy): domain Eukaryota; kingdom Metazoa; phylum Chordata; class Aves; order Anseriformes; family Anhimidae; genus Chauna; species Chauna torquata. The sequence continues at coordinate 38,778 of VXAL01013000.1, read as the reverse complement.
TGCCCCTCAGACAAGGGCTCCCACATCTCTGCAGCAGCAGCTGCTCAGCCTCAGAAACCAAGCAAGGAAAAGCAAAGCGATGTGGTCAAGGTCACACAGACAGCGGAGATGCCAGGTACTCACTGAGAAGCAGGATTCCTCCTTGGTCTGGCCATCAAACAGCAATTACTGTCCACAGCCTGGGCCCAGGCACAGCTCCAGCTTTCTGGTCAGAGGCAAACTCCCTCCCCCAGGAACTGTGCTCCCCCTCCCGGGGGTATTTCATTGCTCACGGCAAGTGGAAGCTAATTAGCCTGCTTTCTCACCAATTTCATTCTCACCTGTTTCTCTTGCTAATCCGGTACCCATTCAGCCTGTTCAATTAGCACCCTCTTCGCAGGGGGTGAGGGCAGAGGAGAAGCCTTGCCAGCAGAGATTTAACCCTTCCCTGGAACCCAGCCGGAAAGCCCACAGCCAGGAAAACGCCCTTCTCTCCCTGCATCCATGGCATGCTGGCTTCGGCACTGGGGGTACCTCCTCGTTCCTGGTGGTGGTTCCTTGGCTGCTGAGCAGTTTGAGAAGATGCACTGCACAACTGGCATTTACTGCTCAAGGCAACACATATTTTCCTACAAGTTCACCCCTCTCTATCCAGGAGTGGTTATGTTCTTTGTCAGATTTGCACAACATCAAGCAGAAGGTTTGATGCAGAAGCTGAGGAATTACTTGATCACACAGACCTCCCTGAGATGACTGGACAAAAACAAGAATTGTTTTCTTTTGTTTATTTTGTCTTTTCTAGCTTAAGATTCTGCATAGTGTCTGCTGATGAATGGTAGTTCATGAAGCCCCCATAATTTAATCTCCTGCAACCATCTACCCACTTCTTGAGTGCTGCCAACAGGAAGAAATGTTGTCTATGCAGCTATGGCAATTTGTGTTCGTGGTGATGCTCTAGGGCATCTTGAATAATCTAATCTATGTGATTTGTGTACACATTTATGCATGTATCTTTATAGACAGCACCTTTGTCTCTTCTGCCAGATGCTAAATTGTCTTAAATGGAGCCCCCAGAACCCAGACTCAATTCCCTACTTCCTCTTGAAAACCCGTGGATGCTGGTGTTTGCTGGTTTATCCGCAGGGACTCTTGTACTGGTGGCTCACAAACAGGTAGATCACAAGGCCACTAACTGGGATTCGCTGTGTGACAAGCAGCCTGGACGGCTGTGCTGGGACCCATCCTGGCTGTGTGCTGAGCCCCTGAGCATGCGGCACTAGCACCCCTGAGCGGCTCTGCTCCTCGCATTTTCCCTGCAATAATTATCTAGAATCCTGAACCGATCAACAAGTGGGTGACACGGCCCAAGAAAAACACACGGCTGGAAATGCACCAGTATGTCTGATTTCTTCAACTTGCATTATAATCCTACATCGTACTTTATAATGACTAACGCTCCAGCTGTTTTATCACTCTTGAAATATATTAATGTCAGCTTCTTTGCCCAGTTCCAGGCATTAAAGGCACTGCTGGATTTGAACTGTAATCCTTGATGCAAAAGTGTAATCCAAGCAGGATGAGTACATGTGTGTATAACTGGCCAAAATACCAGATTAAAGGAGCAGCATCTGCCTCAAAACCTCCTTTGGAATTCCTGTGCCGTTCAACGCAAGGAGATGAAACAACTCAGTAGTTTAATTTTCATTTCAAACTAACCCAAATCCTCATTTCTCATCTTCTCCCTGAATTTGGGGAGGGTTACAGGGAACCCGTTGGGCATGTTCTCCCTCCCCAGCACACAGATACTCACGCGCCCTGGCTCGTTCTGCTGGGGGGGCAGGCAGGGTCCCACGCCCGGTGACACGAGTCCCCAGCCCCAGCCCTGCTCTCATGGGGAGTGCAATGAAAGGCACCAAAAATCAGGGGCGATTTTCTTGGCACTTCCACATTCCTCCCAGATTTCGGGTTGGCAGGCGGAGCGATGCGTGAGAGGCGCCTGCAGTTTGGGGAGGCTGCAGGACTGAGTGGAACAGCTTTCAATTATCACGAGCCTCAGACACGGTAATGAAAATAGCATCCTGCAGCGCTACAACCGCTACCAGCAAGGACAGCTTCCCAGTGCAGGCAGCACCCTGTGGTTTCTCTCCTGCGTGGCTACGTATCCTGCCCACAAGTAACCACGCTGGGCTGCAGAGACGGCTACAAAAGAGGACAAACTCCTCGAAGCGGAAGGGACAGGACTCATTTGCACCAGTTGAGGATCTGGCTGCTGGGTGTCATGTTCTTGCTGGACCTGGACATTGGTGGCTGTTGCCTGGACCTTTAGGAGCAGATGCCACCCCATGCTGGAAGCTTTCACACTTAGCTTGGAAAGCTGCTCTATCCCCATACAGGAGCAGGGATTGCTGTCTCTGCTCCGGGTTTTATTCTCCCAGCTCAGAGGCGGTAAGCCGGAGCCCCGGAGCCAAGCTGCTTGTTTTTCTGTGCACACTGTGCCTTCCCCACCTCTCCCACCGCCCTGAACATTGTCCCTGGTCAGAAGGTAGCAGCAGAAGCACCCATCTGCACATCCTCTTCACAGTCACTTTTTGTCTCCTTGCCCATGCTCCTCCCGGCACCCTCATTTGCAATTTTCACATGTTTTTGGTCTGTCTCCCTGGACTATAAATCAAACACCCAAGAAAGGCAAGCTGGGCTGACAGAAGACATCAGCAATAAGCCAGACAAGAGAAGAGAGACCATGGCAGCAGAAAGCAGGACAGTGCTTTAATAATAGCATCTATTTTATTTATCATGCCATCTAAAAGTTCTTGCCGTCTGCGCCTGAATACTCAGTGCCAGGGGATGGGAAGGACAGCTGGAATATAATAAGAACTGACCTGAGCTGTTGTGGGAGCTGAAACAAAAGATGAATAGGAACGAACCTGAACGATAAAAAATAGCCTCAGTAATACAGTTCTTCAGGTGCTGCCTTCTCTTTCTCAAATCTTTCATGGCTGATACACAGTGATCCACCGCTGGACCTGTCTCCCAGTTTGGGGTTGACATCTGGGATGGGGTTACTGGGTTCTCCATTATACCTGATATTATTACTTGCACCAGGGCCAAGTGGATGTAAAAAGCCACCACTGATCAAGGGAACCTACCACGTGTTTTACCTGGGAGAAGGGGACAACCCAAAGTGCCACGTTATGTCAACCAGACTCCCCAGGCTTGCAAAACTTCCTGGAAGGACACGCGTGGCCTGGATGTACTCCTCCAAAGCGTTGTCCTTTCTTAGGCTTTGCTGGTGCCTGGCACACAGTAAAGTGGAGCAGGACCTTCTAAATATAGAGGTTTTTTAATGGCTGCAAGTGGTGAAAATATCCCGGATGCATTTATCTTTGCGAGGGAGCACTACGGGGATTTAATAATTAAACTGTGCACATCCAGTTGCTATGGAGCTTTTACCAGTCCCTGTATCCACCATCTGGAGGAAAGTGGGTCAGTGTAGCTTTTCACAGCCACCAGTTCCCAAATCTGGTTCCTCCCTCCCAGACCAGCGGTCGAGCCCATCGTGTTGGTGGAGGTGGCCACGGATGGCACCAGGCTCCGTGCTGGGTGGGATCCCACAGAGGGGCCCAGCAGCATTTTGTAGCTCCTGGCCTCATGTCCATAGCATGGCCAAAGCCACGGGGATCTCCATCCACCACGCCTCTGCAACATGGTTGCTTGAGAACCGAGCCTGCAAGGAGCCATTAGAAAATCCAGCTTTGTTTTTCGTATCTTCAACAATGTCAGTCCCTGCTTTCAAAAAAACAAGTAGAAGAAAAACCTGCCTTGCTGAATACCACAGAACAGGTTGGTTGCTCTTTCTTTCCTTCATTTTCTGGCTGTACAATTCCAACGGACATCTTAGAGAAGTTCTTCTTGGAGGTGGCCCTGCTCTACTTCACTTATCTTCATTTACCATGAATAAAAGTGAACAGCCCTGCTACCCTGCGAGTGATTCTTTGGACGAGTTGGTATTACAGACAAAATACATCCCAGCTTCTTCCTTCAGACTGCTTTGGGAAATAAATGCGTATTTCTTGATCACCTTTAACTGGGTTTACGTAAAAGGTCACAGCAGCTGTGTCCTCCCTGGATCCAGGAGAGGAAAAGCCAAAACAGACAGCCGAGAAGCTGTCCTCAAGGTGTTTTTGACCTTATCAGATGTAGGCAATGCAGGAAAGCACATTAAAAAATATTGCTGGTGCAATTAGGCAGATGCCTCTGAGACTGGGACAGTGAAAGCTCTGCACAGCCAGCATGGGCTGTGACACGGGCTAGAGCTACAGCAGATCTGAAAATTGTCAGGCAACGGAAAGCAGTGGGATATGTGCATATATTACAGGATTAGTTATAATCTCTCAGACCCCTGGTTGGAGGAGTCAGAGGGATACATTATTATTACTCATGTTCAATGCAAGAACTTTAAGATTTTCTTTAATCAGCCAAACCACTGGTGATGATTAGTGCTTTGCTGTCTCAAAAATATGCCAAGATGGGTTTCGGCAGGAAAATCTATCCCGAGTTAACATGGGAATATCACAGACCTGCTTGCTGAGCCCGTCAGGAGGAGGAGCGTGGGGCAGCGCCAAGCTCCTGGGAGCCACCTGTACCATCTCGCTGCCACCCGCAGGGCCTCGCACAGCGTCTTCTGTGGGACAGCAGGACAGGAGCAGCCCGCTCCTGGCAGGCCAGGGCTCTTTCCGTTACTTTAACTTAGGCTCAGGACGGAGGTGGCCCCATAAAAGCGTTAACGAGCGCTGCGTGCAGAAGGAGAACACCAAGGATTTCATTTCTCGCAAATACCCACAGCTCCTTGCCAAAGTGGTAATTTATAAACCTTGTTACACCATAAAAATAAATCGGCTGGATGCTTCGGAGCACCACAGCTTTTATGCAAACACAACAAAGGCCTCTTTTTGGATGCTAGCAGTAAGAGCTTGAAGAGGAAGAGGGTCATAAAGAAGTGATGGATGGTGTTACGGTAAGGAGAGCCTTCCGCCAGGAAGAGGCGATGCGGGTGCACATCCAGCAGTCGTGGAGGCTCTGCCTGGTCTCGGCCATCTGCTCGGTCTGGGAAAACAGTGTCAAGCAGCTGCCAGCAGTTTGCAAAGCCCAGAAAGGTGCCTGGGGACAGGGCAGAGCAGGGCAGGGACTTCGCAGCCTTGGCGCAAAGCTGGGGCATCGCAGACGCTGAAGAAGCAGCCGAATTATTCCCAGCCCGAAGCCTGGGCTCCTGCTAGCTCACTTCTGCTGCAGGGCTGAGCCGGGATCGGACAGCTTTCTAAGCCAAATGCAAAGTCCACTTAATGAGGCTTAATTAAAACGTGGAGCCTAGTGCCGTCCTGCAGCTGCAGGCACATTGGCTTTTCCATTAGTACCGGAAGGTGCTGGCAATTAGCGCGGTGCTGGCAATTACTTGTTTACTGCTTGTGTTGGGCTTGCTGTTGTTGCTTGCTCTTCAGAAGAGGGCTGCAGACCCCACGCACCCTCTGATCAGCTGGAAACTGGGCCTAGCTCCAGGTTAGATCTGAAGGGTTGTCAAAGGTGAATCTGAGACACAGCCAAACTGCGGGGAGAGAGAAAATTACCTGATTTTAATGTAAAAACTAACACAGCAACAGAAAAAAAAATCCCACTCTTTGATATTTTCTAAACAAAGGGGTAGTCCCAGAGGTGAGCCCAGGGCCCACCGGAGAGGAGGAAAAGCATATTGTGCAATTCTGCGAGTTTCCAGTGCTGTTCTTTGCTCCTGAGGTTATACCTCGTACATTTATTTATGTGCCGCTGACTTAATTAGATGTTCTTCTGTCTCAGGCAGAAGCGAGATGAATCAGCACTCCTGCGCGGTGCAAGGTCTCTGCTCGGAGTGGCCTCAGCGCCCAGCAGCCCCAGCCCTACCAGAAGCAGAGGCTCAGAGGGAGGCTCGGAGGGAGGCTCGGAGGGGAGGCTGCGCTCACCCCACGCAGGACCCCATCCCAAAGCCACCCAGCACCGCGTTGTCTGCTCCAGTATCAGTGTGCCTTTGGCAGCGCTGCTGCCAGCGGATACGAGCAAAAGCAACATCACGTTGTCGATAGCATCTTGGGCTGAAGAAGTCCAAGGCCCAGGGGGTGATGGGCTCGCTGGGTACGGGGGGGGCACGAGTGGAGCTGGTCCCACCTCTCCCGTCCCTCGCATCGCCGGGATTTGCCACAGAGCAGCTGGAGCTTATGGTGGTAACTCGTCAGGCAGAAGAGCCAGAGAAAGCAGATGAAAAGGCTCCTTGAGATTAATCATTTTTTTTCTTCTGCCTTTGCTGATTATTCTTCTCATCCTGCTCACTGCTACGTGAATATACGGCCCCCCCTCCAAACCCCATTTGGCATAGGCATCGCGTCCTCTGAGACTGCTGCGCCGAGTCTGCTCTCTGCAGCGCTGGAGCCATTTGTCCAGCTCCCCCTCCCCATCCATCACACCCAGGTGTGCACCCCCGGGGGCGGTGTGGGGGCATGGACACCCCGCTCACACCACCAAAGCCCAGGTCACAGCCTGCAAAGCCACGCTATGGACCCTGCCAGGATGGAGCCAGGGGACATTTGGGTCCTGAGAGGTGCTGAGCAGCCCCCATCGCTTCAGGGCCGTGAGTGGGCATCCACCTCCTCCAGGCAGCTCCCCGAGGGCATCCCGGTGCAAGGGCCGAGCATCCTGGGCATGTGCAGGTGCAGCCGCTGCAAAGGGACCCTGGCTTTTTGCTGAACTTTTTTTTGCTGATTTTTTTTTTTTTTTTCCAGCAGGAGAACTGGTCTCTTGCTATTTTTTATAAGCTATGCCCACACGGTCATGTTCAAAGCGATGCAAGCCTGGATTACAAAGTTTTACATATTTCCCTCGCTACCTGGCTTCATTTTTCTTCAATGTTTTCCCGTAGTGTTGCCAATGTCACTTATAAAACAAACGCTTGACTCTGTCAGCCAGGTGCTTGAACTCCAGCATGTTCATTGGCAACCAGCAAGTTCTCCCGGCTCCAGAGAGGGGCTGGCCACAAATTCCTGCTCCAAACGTATGCAGGGGGCACGAAGCACAGAGCAGGTGCCGGTGCCTAGGGTACGGTTCAGGATGCAGCCATTCTTCCCAGCTCTCTCTTGCTTTCATTTGGGCAGGATTTGTAGCTAGCAGATGGGAGTGGGCTGCAGCATTATTTGATTGCTACCTATTTATGGCAGTCTCACAATATTGTGTTCAACCAGGGCAAGGAGCCGTTTGCAGGGGGTTGGACATGTGAGTGGGAAGTCGTTATGAGCCGGTTTTCTTCCGCCCGGTGCTTATGCAAGAGAGGACGGGGTGTCCCACCTGTGGCTTTTGGCTGTAGGTCTGTCCTGCGGAGGCAGGTCCGGTACGGGGCTGCGAGGGCCGCAGCACCCTGCGCCTGCTGGGCTGCGGCGTGCTCCCAGGGCTGGAGGAGACAAAGCACCAGCTCGCCCGCCCGGCTGCGGGTGCCTGCACTGCGCGGTGCTGCACGGGGTTTGCAGCCAGGCTTCGCTCCTCCGCATGCGCTTGGGTTTGGGCTTGGACGAAGACTCCTCATGTTCACGTTTTCAGAGAGGAGTTGGGATTTGGCAAGGGGAAGTAAAGAACAGAAGTCTGGCTAACCTTTCATAGCACACTGCTTCCTGAATTGCACTTACAGACCAGCCTTCCTCAAGCCCTATTACAAGCTTTCCCAGGGCAAGATCTCCTTAAAACTAAGAGAACAGTGCACACCAGCACAGGAGAGCGCAAAGCCTCCTGGTGAACCCCATAGGCATGGGGATTTGAAGGCCTTTGCCTGGCTCTGAACATCCCCTGCACCTGCGGCCAGCTGCCCGCAGGCAGGAGGACGGAGCAGGGACTGGCCGCGGGAGCTGGTGTCAGAGCAGCCCTCGCACCGCACCGGGGCTGCTGCTGTTATTACTTCCACGGCAGAGGCAATATGATTTATTGAAGCTTTTTTTATTTCCCAGTAGCTCATCCAGTGCTGTATGTGTAAGGAAGATAAACTGTCTCATTATTGTCCTGATCTCTAATCATGTCACATTTTCAGTTACTCTGACACGTTGGTGTTTTGGTCTGCTCTGATGCAAAAAAAAAAAAGGGGTGTGTGTGGAGGAGGAGTGAGGGAAGCAAATACAAGTGTGATTCTGACTCCAAACTAGCATTGTCCTGGCCTTCCCTTGAAGACCAACACACACTTACATGACTCTGCTTGTGCCTGTGGTGTTACTGCAGGCAAGGCGGCTGCAGTGTGTAACGTTACCTGCATGCACGTGGGTAATTTGGGGGTTTCCAAGCGGCACGCACTGTTCTGCTTGGAGCTGGTGTGTGTGCTCATCCAAAGCAGCGAGGGGAAGTTGCAGCTCAAATCTGCTGGAGGTGCTGGGATACTGCTGTGTGTGGTTCCAGCAGAGGCTGTGGGCTGGTACACCCCCCTGCACGCCCCCAGGATGAAGGATGTCGCTTACCCTGGCTTACCCCACCTCCGCTGCTTGTAGCATCCACACCAGGAGGTCCTGAGTGAGGACAGCACAGGCTGGTAAAGGTTCCAGGAATCTTATTCTGGTTTGCAGAATAAAAATGGGATTTTTTTCTCCCTCTGCGTAGCTAGGTGACACATGGAAAGTGGGGAAAACCCCTGAACCCTGCCATCTACCTCAGAGCTGGAAGGGTGCTCTCCGAGAGGCCTTTTATCTCCTCCAGCAATGAACTCTCACATTTGCAAGTGTGCTAACGGCACACCGCTGTAACACCGCTGGTGTGCAGACAGGGTTTCTATTCCGACGGCAGATTTCCTCCTTGGGCTGGGGATACTCCGGTTGCAGCGAGGGCTGCGGGCTGGGGCACAGCCCCGAGGCACAGGGGCAGGGACGAGCAGCGCTGTGGGCTCTGGCTGCGGGGCCTCTTCTTTGCCTGCCTGCAGGAGGGCTTTCAATATGTAGGGCAAACGCTTCACAGAAAATGCTTGGGGTTTTTTTTTTTTTTTTTATGCTATCATTAAGCAAGGGAATAATATGACCAGATGCTCTGAAAGAGACTGCTGGATTCATCAGTGAACAACAGAGAAGCTGTAATGATTAAACATATTAGATAGTGAAAGACAACAGAGGATTAATTTCAGCACTTAATTAGAGTACCTCTAATCTTCCCTTCCATCACGATTTTCCATCTCTTCCCTTCCCTACTTTGTCCACATGTGCTTCCAGAGAGCATCCTTCAGGGAAGAGGGAGGTGTGAGATATGCCAATGTTTATTTTAACAGCTCCTTTTTTAGGGATCTGCTGTGAACATGCTCCTCCTGTTGAACGGGCTTGTTGCTATGGGGTAAAGTGATCCAACTTCCCTAGTTTTGTACTTTCTCTCCCCTGTGCTTACATGCAGCTCTTGTTCCTGGCTGGCTATACGGCAGCACTGGAGGACACCCCTGGGAGTGCTCCCAAGGCACAGCTGCAGCTTTGGCAGCACCTGAGGGCTCCTGCAAAGATCAGGGCAGGGTGTGAGTGTTTGACATAGCAGAGTACTTCCAATACTGCTTTAACAGATGGGAATTATAATATTCATACCATATTTATTATTTAAAATGCAAAACGTATTAGAACAACACTGTGGACTATCAGGTCTGGTAGCCTGTTCCCAGCAGCAGCTACCTCTGTGTGCTTTCAGCAGAAAGCATTACAACTCCTAACACAGCCCATTAGATAGCATCACCCCGGGACAAATTTCTGCCTGACCCTTAGCTGACAACCATCATGTGCCCTGGTGCATGAGGGCTGACGGCCCTTATGCAGGTTTTATCCCATCTGGTTTAACTTCAGAGGCTATTTTTATGCCCAAGGCTGGAACATTTTACAGTTCTTTATCCCAGATTTGCATGTGCTGGGGATGCTCGCCCTGGCTCTGAGCCGGGCATGGGCAGCGCTCGCCCGCTGCTTGCTGGGGTGGCGAGGGGGAGTGTTGCACGGGGTGTGAGCATCTGGCAGGCGCGGAGCAGCCTCTACTCACTTTCATTATCATAACACAGTAACGATGTCTGGTAATTAAAAGTCTGACAGTTTTTCCTGTGCAAAACACCAGTTTATTGAGTTTTTGAAAGAAAGTGTTATGGCTAAAATCTGGGCACAGGGCCCTGCTCGTTTACAACAGTTTTCCCTCCCTCCTGTCTTTCCTACAGTGACGGATGTGCTACAAGCACCTGCACTTGAGCAGTGCTTGTGTCTGTAGCATATTGGGTACTACAGGACGCTCTGCAGGAATTTGGGATCTGCAGAGCACCCTGTTTTTCCCAAGGCTGCTTTCCCTCACAGAGATGAGTGAGGTTTTGAACCTAAAATCTGCAAATCAGAGCCAAAGCCCAGCCCTGTCCCAGTACGGGAGTCAGGAGCTCAGATCTGGCTGGGTGTCGTCATTGTCACTGCTGTCACTGCAGCTGCAGCGCAGGAGCATGACTCCATTTGGCTTCAGCCACCCGCCTCGTGCAGGTTGCTGAGAACATCTGGAGAGCCTGGCACTTCTGCAGCCTGCGTGTTCACCCCCAGAAGGCAGGTGCCTGCTGCTTCATCACTAACTGCAGACCAGTGCCCTCCTGGGAGAGGTTTCAGAGGGAGCCCCAGCACTTGCCAACCCCGAGGAAGGGACCCATCGGGAGCCACCTCCCTGCTGTGCACAAGGTGCCAGCGCTGGGATGAAGCCTGTGCTTGTGCCCAGACCAAAGCCTCTCCTGAACCTGGTACTTTGCCTGGGTAAAAACTGAGTGAAGGATTCAGGATCTGACCCATGAGAATGACTGATCTGACAGAAGTTCACTGCTGGGAATAGAAGCTCTGTGGTTACATTGCCTGGGCAGGAATACGTCCCCCTGTTGGATCATCTATAGAAAAGGGGGAAAAAAGACCAAATAACCTCTCAGATTTAAGACTCTCTTTAAATACGCATGTGTGCACACACACACAGACAGAGCCTGTTTTTTCAGGGTCCCAAACACCTCTGGCTGCTGCCATATCAGTGCTAGGACGTTACACGTGCGGGTGGGCTCCCGAAACCCCCACAGGCACTCGCTGAGCTCCCACTCACACACTCTTCTTCTGAGCACAGCTCTTCTCAAAATGGCAAAGGAGGGTGTTAAAAGATGCCAGCTCCGGGCTGGCCCCAGCTTGTGGTGGCCCAAAGGTTGCTGTTCCCATCCAGGCTGCAGCCAACAATATTTTGAGCTTGAACTTCTCTCTGCAGCAAAAAACCTTCATGTGGGTTCAGGAAAGCTGTTGCGGATTTGTGCTGACTCTTGCTGCTATTTCAGGGGAAATGACAAGAAAGGAGAAATGTGGAAGTTCTGAGACGTTTCTCAGCTCTTGCCTGAGCTCTTCGATGCGCCGTGCAGCCTGTTGGTTTGCAGCTGAAGGCTGCCAGCTCTCAAGCAGTGTTTGCAAGAGGAAATCTTGCCTGAGAGCACAAATATTTGTGCTCAAAGACGCTGGGCCTAACCTCACACCTTTTCTTCATGCAAATTCCTCCTGGATTATGGGACTCACCCAAGTCTCTCTTCCTGCTTTGTTCTCCAAGTGCTGTCTGAACACTGGCTCCCGGAGCCACCACGTCCCTCTAGGCTCCCTCTCACCACGGCACTGCGAAAGCCACATCCCTGCTTGCATCCTTCCACCCACCCCTGCGCCCAGGTCATCCCGTGAGTGTGCTCGCTCATCCTGCTAGTCATGAGAAGCAACGCCAGGAGCATCGTGCCGCTCAGTGTATTTCCCTGAACCTTGCTCCTGCAGTCGAGCACAGCTGACTGCCCTGTGCTCACGGCCAGGATCTCTGGCAAATTAGGACTCAGCTGCTAATTTAAAATCCCAGCACAGCTATTGAGACTCATCCTTGCGGCTTCACATTGCAGAATTGCAATAAAACTTTAATTGAATGCCTCCTTCACAAGGGGACCTCCCTGAGCTAATGTCAGCCCCTCTGAGTGACCCTTCGTAGCCACAGTATGTCTATTTTATTATGGCATGCCATGGCCAATTTGATGGGAAAAGGAGACTGCTCGGGCCGCAGAGAGGAAACGCTTTAACATTCATTCAAAGTGACAGTGCCCTAGTGCAATATGACTGGTAAATGCTAAATTGCCACAGATGGCAGATTTATGTTTCCTTTCCCCAAGGTCCCTTGCCTGCCTTGCTGGAGGCTCAGTGTGTCTGAGGAAGGACCCACATTGCTGCTGCAGGTGCTGCTCGGCCTGCAGACACCTGGTTTTTTTTTTTTTGTAGCTGGATCCTCAGAAAGTTCAGAAGCTGGAAAGTATGCACAGAATGGCATGAAAAAAATTATCCTGGAAATGCTAAGGTCTTTCTTTAAAAGCCAGATCAAAAAGACAGAAGGAGGGCAAGAAGCAGAGCTCAGCCTTGGCCTGTTGAGAGGGAGCTGATTCACTGCAAAACCACCCCAAAGCTCAGAGGACACTGGTGGGCCAGCGGGGAGGAAGCAGCCTACAGATAAACAGAGAAATGGTCCTGAGCCCCTGCCTGGGTGCTGGCTGGTGCTCCAGGATGCTGCTCCCTGCGCCGGAGTGAAACTGCTTCTCAGCGTTCTTTATATCTCCTCTTGGAGCACAGCAAAGTCACGAAATTGCCGGTGCCCGGAGTGGCTGTGGATGCCTGCGCAGTGAATGCCTTATGTAAGCACTCCTTTGCATTCCTCCTCTCGTTCTTTTTTTGGTTTTCTTTGACAGATTTGCTTAAAAAACAGCGTGGGAATACAAATGACATGTTCAATACAGATCAGCTCACGGCTTTACAACATCCCAAAGAACATAAGTACCATATTATCGGAAGTCCTCAGCACAGGCTGAGAACAAAAGCCCAGCGCACGTCGCTTCGGAGAGGTGATGCTTGTCATGTACGGCACAGACCTCTCCTCGCAGCTCTGCCGCACGCCAAAGCCGCTTCCCTCGGCTGGCTCCCCTCAGTGACACGTGCCATCCTGTGATGATTAGACAAGACTCTTCATGGCTGTGAACTTGTTCAGCCTGGTGGGCCTGGGGACTGTTTTGCAGGAGGAAGAAGCTGTTTGCGGTTGGTTAAAGCTCGGTGCAGCCGAGCCGTTGGTTAAAGCCTGCTGCAGACCGGCTACTTCCCTCCTGTATGCTCTCTGGAGGAGATGTGGAGATGGCCATCACTTCCAAAAGCTTGGGACCCATTTTAAAGAGGTTTTTAGCAAATCACTTAACCCCTCTGCCTTCACCCCAGAACAGGGGAGCCACTGCGGCTCCAGCACTGCCTCCTCTTGTTCTGCACCAGCTCTGCAGATACTGGGGACAGCTCGGCCCTGGGCTTTTCGAGCGGCCGCCCACCTCCCTCTTTTTTGGGCCACCAGCAGCAGATGCACCCGAGGAACCCAGGCGAAGTCTGTGTGGCTCAGTGCCTTGTAGGAGAGACCCATTTTTCTTATGTGTTCGTGTATCGGAGCGGCACTCCTCCAGAGAACAGCTTGCGCAATACAGTGAATATAATCCATGCCCATCTGGCTTTTATTTATTCATGACGGGCCTGATCCTGCAACTTGCTGCCAGGAGGGACTGAGCCTTGCTAACTCCTGCTGGCCCCTGCACAAACAGAGAGTCTCAGCACCTACCCTCATCTTGCAGGAACATATTCAGGGTAAATTAATATAAAGAGGCATGTGTATGTTTGTTTTTTTTTATAGTTACAGTGCTGTAAAAGTGGAGTTACTAGGAAATCAGCCCATAATTGCCCTCTTAATGATTCTTACTCTTCTGCACTCATTCAAAGAGAGTCATCTCTATTGTATTAGGTATAAAAAGCTTCATTGGCATGGTTTATGACTTTATTAAACCCAAGGATTTTATATTAATAACTATCAGCTCCTCAGCTATATTTCCCCAGTGAAGGAAATGCGTGTATTTGTCTAGGTCCAAGGTAATTTGTAAACACAAAGTATTAAAAGGTTCAACAATTCCAAAAAGTTTTAATTGGAAACTCAACAAATTGCTTCCAACATCTTAATGCTTCAATATGGAGCTCCCAGATAATGAGGAGCTAATTAAGGGGCCAGGATACACTTTTTTATGATAACTGTCTCCATATGGGCTCTGCATTTGGTGCTTGCAGAACTAATGAAGGTCAGAGAAGTAACAGCAAAGAAAGGAAGGAAAATGATGAGCTCTCGGCGTTGCGATGATGCTAAGCAACAGCTGATATTTCTGCCTGGGTTTTAGGCCAGGTGCCGAGTAAACTTCACATAATTCAGTGGGACAGCCTGGCTACATGCTAGCGCAGCTCTGAGCTGCATTTCACAGCCCACGGCTGCTCCCAGTGGGCTTTGCCACTGGTGAGGGAAGGACGCAGGGTTTCCGTATGCTAGGATATGCGCTCTCCCGTGCACACAAAACCTGCTACACACATTGCTAGACACGGCCTGGAGCACAGCAGGACTGTCAGGGCAAATCTCCCTGCGGAGGTGCAGAGTCCTTTGCCGGGCTTTCAGGAGGCTGAAGCTGCGCTGGTGCCACGCTGTGCTCCAAAGCCACGCAGGCGTCCTCTGGGACAAGCACCGTGCTGCAGGCAGGAGACCGGTCTCAGGGTGAAGGACAGAAAGGGCCAGGGCTGGGTGAACTGCAGGAATGGAAGCCAACCTCGTTTGTCCACGAGCAGATACTCCACTCATCCGCAGGGTGGTACGAACCAGCCGGAGAGCATTGGTTCATCCAACTCAACGGACAAAGGAAAGCAATATCGTGACAGGCAAAATTAAAGCTGCTGGGTTATTTGCTCAGCTTCATTGCCAGGACTCCGTGGGGCTGATGGGGCTGGGAGCAGAACCTGGGCACTACGGAGCCCTCTGAGCACAACGCTCCTCCCCACCCAACCGAAACACCCACTCGTAAAGTGCTTTTAAATTAATCCCTTGTAAAATATTAAGAACACATAAACACACATACAAATGTATGGTCAGATGTTTCTCTGAAGTAGCTCACTGACTTCCATGACTAAATTTGGACTAGCAAGCCTCGTGCATCAAATAATTAAGTTATAGGCTATAGAAAGCAATCCTCTGGGACGTACTTGTCTTTGAATAGCTCATCCACTTGGAAAGTAATACATACCATTAACTATATGACCATATGGCATCCATTTATAGAATATTGCACTACAGGCAAATAGGACAAAGGTACACCCCTTAAAGCACTTTTCTCATCTCATTAACTTTGGGTACATGTTACAGAAAAGCTGCTCTGCCTTTGTTGTGTCAAGGACTTTTTGTGCTCTTGAGTCTTGTATTAAATGAATTGCACTAGGAAAATTAGAGTCTAAATGTAGCTGTGCCCTAAAGCAAACAGCATTATTTTGCCTTTCTGTAATTCAATTTATTTTTGCAGATCAATGTTTTGAAGCAAATTTGTTCTTTTGTCCTCAAATCTTGCCTAATGACAAAAGGGACTTCGGGTAATTTGGTGCACAAAGAGGCAGGCCAGTGCGCTGGTGCTGGCAGGTTTTGGTGGTGCCCTGCCACGCACATCAGTGTACCCAAAACTGCCACGTGCACCTCCCCAGAACTGCATGGATTGGCTTGGACAACCTCTGTGAGCACCTACAGAAGTCCTCGAGAAGATCCATCTGGTGCTCAGTGTGATGAGTTCAGCTCCATGGCTTGCAAGAGGGCAGGAAACAGAGTGTGCAAAGCTCAGCTGCTGAGACAATAAACTACACCAAAAAGCAGCCCAGTGTGTTGTACAGCTGACAATGGCTGTGATTCAACACTTCAAAAAAGACTGTGCAAGAGGAACGCTCCGACGCACACAGAAGCCGAGCCGTGAGCTTGCTGCAAAAGCTCGGTCCCTCTTGTAGGCATCAGCGTCTGTCCCACTGAGTTCTGTGCCTGCCGCATCCAGCTCTAAATCTTATAAATGCACCATGCTCCCTTTAAACGAACTTGCACTGAAGAAATGCATTAGTTAAATAGAAATGACTGTAGGTGCCTTAGAGGTTTTTGGCTGAACAGATTCTTCTTGTACATTGAAAATCAATATTGCTGCCAATTACACCGTGGGACTCTCTCCCCCTTTTCTAGCTTCTTGGAGGGAAAACCACTGCTATATGTTGAAGATCTCCACAAATGTGATGGTCCAGTGCACTAGAAATATGGTTTGTAGTACAGAAACGAGTCCTCAGAGAGCTGTCCTCGTTCTGGATACAGCCAACATCTCAGTAGGAGGAGCAGTGCTGACGCAGGGCAGTATCTCAGACCCATGTAACTGGCTCAGACGTCCGCACGTGGAGGATCATTCATTGCTCATGGTTTAATCCAGCTCTGGGAACCACTTAATGCCATTTTTTCTTTCCCCTCTCCTCCTGCTGAAGAGCCCAGCAGGGACGTTCTGCAAAGGCCAAGAGGTTGAAATCCATACATGCAATTAGCAGCAATCACCAATTGCTTATATTCCGTTTCCTGACATAGGTGATCTCCTCTCCTTCCAAGGGCCCTAATACTTCATTCTGCTGAGTTTGAAGGCTGAACCTCAGCAGCGAACATAGCCGTTCACATACCTTTTTTAGCTGAAAAATCTCTGTTTGGAAAAAGAAGCAATGGTCTAATGAGACCGGAGTGAGCCCTTCACACGATTTGCCAGGCTACCAGGCGTGCCAGCTGCATGCGAGATGCAGCACAGCAGCTCCTTGGCTGGGCAGCGTGGGAGCAAGCTGAGCGCTGCTCTGCCTTCTGGCAGCTGGGGGGGACCCGAGGCAGTGGTGGCAGTGACCTGCCTCTGGTGCTTGGTTCCTGGTAAAAGGAGCCCTGCAGCGGGGAGAGCACAGGGCAGAAATATGTAATGGGATAGTGGAGAAACGTGGGATTTATTAAAGGTGGTTGAGATGAGCTTGTTAGCATCCAGCGTCCTCAGCTCCAAACATTAAGAGCTTCAGGAGTGCTCAGCTGGAAAAATGCCTTGGATCATCTCAAGGTGCGTGCTGCTGTACTGCAACATTCTGCAACGCTGTGAGGTCTCTGCTTTGGCAAAAACAAGATGAATGATTGCGTGGAGCGCTCAGGCCCCAGCAGCAACTATTGCTTGTTATAATAAGCATTGCAGTGCTGGCTGCATTAAATGGAAGACTTCTACTAACGTAAGACTAGCAAAATCACAATGAGAAGCGCTCGAAGCATCTGAGAAGGAAAATGACCCAATTGCACCAGGCAGCCTGAGGAGAGTCCTGCAGAGGAGACAGCCAAAGCCTCCAGCCTCTGCCTCCCAGCCGCAGCTGTGCATCAGGTAATATTTGATTCAAGACACAAGGAAAGTCAAGGTGGTTGCTCAACCATCACCCCAAAACCCCACAATAGTTCCTGTATCCCCCCCACACCTGGTCACTCATACACAGAACACACAATGAACAAAGCGGGGAAGTCTCCTAATATTTTTATTGTTCCTTAGATAACTGTGGATAGTACAAAGTTTTCCTCTTAAAAAAAATTAATTACCTTCACACTTCCATAAACAGGGCTTCCCATGGGAATCTGATGCCACAGAATTTCCACAGAAGCGATT
Organism: Chauna torquata; assembly: GCA_013399475.1. Classification (NCBI taxonomy): domain Eukaryota; kingdom Metazoa; phylum Chordata; class Aves; order Anseriformes; family Anhimidae; genus Chauna; species Chauna torquata. The sequence goes on along the minus strand of VXAL01013000.1, from coordinate 21,206 downwards.
TCCAACCACCATAATGCTATGTAGATATCATAACAGTAAGAGAATATTCCTGTAATTATCAACATGAAATTGGATATCTGTGTATAAGGGTGAACACTGATCGTTTTTTCTTTTTAGAAACAAAACCATCATTTATTGATCCAAACTACATCATTGCATTTACAACATTCATTGCATAAACTGGACATACAAAGTTTTGCCACCTCTGGTAAATAACAGACATACATTATACAATATATTTGCTGAATACATAAGTTCAAACAATATGGGTACAACAACTTGTTCATAATACATACTTAAACCATCGTGTTTAATAGTTACTAAGACACAGATCCATGAGCTACTTCAGGTCTCAGCACAGTTAATCTAAGTGACAAGAACACAGTTGAGAGACAGTAGCTGCAATGGAAGGCGAATAAAACTAACCTGTGATAGGTCTTGTTCAGACAGCGAGAGCTCCTCACGGGTCAGCTTTTCTGCTTAGAAATACAAATCACACATCCATCACAGCTGACCGCGATGTCAGAAAATGTCCATGCAACCCACACACAGAAGAGAGCGAGTCTCCCAAGGATAAACTTCCAACAGTCATTGCCTTACTTCTTTAGTATGTACTATAGATTTGCTATCGGAACGGAAACAAAACAAAACCCCAAACTCAAGTGGTTCTTCAGGTGCAGTTCCAGCTGCAAGTACATGGTTAGTCGTGAGTCTATAACACAGGGCCAGACTTCTAGAAATGTAGAGGTAATGCTGATCTGTCAGGTTTATGCTGAATAATCCTCCATGACGTTGGTCTTAATTTTGGCAGCTGTTTACTTATTTACTTACTTAAAGTGTGTTTCCTTGATATTAGTATTTTTTTTAAATTTGTTTCTCCCTTTTTTCCTTTTTTTCTAAATCAGTTTCTAAACAAGGACGGACTACAACTCATCAGACCTGATGACGTGGAAGAGGGTGACGTTGTAAAGTATTTGGTGCCCGTTGTTCCAGGCGTAGAGGGCCCGATCCTTGGGGTTGTAGTCCAACATGGAAATGTGCGAGTACTTGTTTTGGAATGGGATGTCGATGTACTCGTAGGTGGAGGCGTTGGTCTGGTAGGCATAGTGCACCTTGGTGCCTCCCGAGTAGCCGTTGGTGACGTAGAGCGTGCCACAGATGATGAAGGCCTCCCCGGCGCTGCGTTTCGGGTAGCTGGTGTTCCAGGTCTGGAGGCTCTGCAGGGTGTTGGGGTCCAGCTTGCTGATGACGATGTTGCCCGCATTCTGGTTGGTGGCGTAGACGGCCCACAGCCCGTTCTCATCCACCATGAGGTCAATGTCCGAGTGGCCACCCCAAGCGTAGTGGTACATGTTGTTGTAGCCGGCATAATCCAGGCTGCGAGTCTTGAGAATGGTCTCTGTTTTCAAGTCAAACCTGATAATTATGTGGCTTTGGTATTTATTGAAATAGATAGAGCCATTGTAGACCACTTGACCGGTGCCCGACCATGGGTGAGGGAGACGGTGAGAGGTAAAATTGTCAGTATTCATGAAATCTGCCATGGATTTATATTCGCGGACGAAGCGGTTGTTGTGGTAGCTGTCCATGTACCAGACCTGGACGAACAACAGAAACACGTGGGGTTAGGAAACAGCAGAGAGCTGTCTGAGCCCTCCCGCGAGCGAGGAGGTGCTTCACCTTTGCACATCACCCTAGAAAATGAGCAGGGTGCTAAATCCAGAGCAAGCTGCTAGGAGGCCAGCTTCATCAAGCCACCTGCTGGAAAACCATGCGCCCAAAGCCTGTCACCTGTGTCCAGAAATAAACCTCAGGCTGCCACCCCAGATCAGCCAAGAAATCAAGTGAAGAGCAAAGCCTTCCTGGGGGTAAGATGGCATCTCCCTGGGGACTGGCACTGCCCTGACAGAGAGCAATCGGCATCTTTCCCTGGCTAAACCCAGTGCATTGCGTTGATGCTGCCTTTGCTTCCTCTAAGCCCCATTACAATCGCGCTCAGTAAATTATACCAGCTGCTGTGCAGAGTTTCGTTAATTTGGCATGCAGAGGCAATGAACGCAATCGCTCATTGTCAGGGAAATGCAGGCAAAGTCCATATTGGTTTAAAAATCATACACTTCTGCATCAAAAGCTTAAACCAAGGCTGCTGAAAAACAAGAGACAAAGACATCAAAATGTTGCTATCAGGAGATGGGAGAGAGATTTTAGATCATGATTTAAATGCCAGTTCACTAGGGATGCTGTCTAGACTCCTTAAAAAAAAAAACAACAAAAAAACCCCCAGCTTTTGTCATTTGAAACCAATTCAGAGGCAAATGATAAAGTTACGCAGTTAATATCAAGAAGAAATATCCATCCAGCGAGTGACATTCCGTATGCCTTTGCTGCCTAAAAATAAGATAGCTGCTTTCTATAAAAACTGCTTAGAAAGGAAAAGAGGTAAATGAAACAGCAGTGGCGAATGCCTTTAAGGATGCAGACTTGGGTAATGCTGTAGTGCAAGCCGCCTTTGCAACCCCCTTGCAAAATCTGATCATACTGGCTCTGCGACACGGCTGTCTCCAGGGCCCATTAGAAGAGCACACAAACATTTACACGTGGTGTGTGTGTGCATACAGGTTTCGGCTGCTATATCTGAAAGGCCAAGTGAGGACCGCAAGAACTTTGTAGGGAACTTCAGACCTCCCTCAGCACTGCCCCAGAAATACCGCGGAGGTGGAGAATGAACGTGTGGCAAATTGCTCTAATCTTCACAGCTCTGCGGTGGGCTTGAGGATGGCTGCAAAAGCACCAGGAGAAAACCATGCACATCCCTGAGCCCATGGCAGAGAGGTGCCTACAGCCTGGGAGAGCTTCTACTGTCAGACATGGTGCTGGAGAGCATTCTTCAGTTAATGAAAAACCCGCGTTCAACTAAAGTAGCTTGGGAAATTACAAAAAATCCTGAAAATTGATTGTCTCTCTGCTGCTCCTGTTTCATTATTTGGTATTAAATAATTACACGTGTCAATGCATTGTGCTCAGTTTTTAGAGAGACAAAGAGAAGACCACAAGAGCAGAAACCCTCATTAACACGCTGGTGCTGCAAGGTGGCAGGGTCCAACGACATTTTATGCTTTGGAGAAGCAGAGAGTGATTGATAGCAACGTCTCATCGCACCGGCTGGCTTTGAGCAGCCTTCTCCCAGACCGTCCTGCCAATACACATCAATCCCGGCGCTCAGCATCCACCTGCTGTCTCGCCGCTGGGCTGCTCCTGCGAGATTTGCAATTTTGCCTGGTTGTGTTCAATGATTTCATGACACAAACAAATGACCATGAAAGCAACCAACATCTCCCAGGGCCTGCTGACAGAAGATGGATATGATAAACTGCCAGTGTCTCCCCATCACCAATTTCCCACTCCACCAGGTAGCCAATGAAGTTCACTTAATTGTGTGTTTGTAATAAAATTCATGGTAGATTTATACGTTATGTACACACACATGCTTGAGAAGCTTGAGCTACAGTCCAGAGAAAACTGCGTGTCTACTCTCACAACAAAAACACTGCAGAAAAAGGCATGGGCAAAAAAAAAAAAAAAAAAAAAAAAAAAAAAAAAAAAAAAATACTGGTTTGAGATAAAACTCTCTGAAGACATGGGAAGATCTTTAGCACATAATTAATGTACTGCAGCTGCAACAGACCTGACTCTGCCTTTACAGATGTATAAATCATGCCTAACCCCGTTAGTGCCAAGGCATGCAGCAGACACAGCCTGCAGGGGACAAGTCTGTCCCTTCTCATGAGCAAAGCAGTGCGCGATGTGGGTAAAAACCTTCCCATTCTTCTTCATAATTAGGATCTTCTTAGGGTTATAGGTGGTTTTATTTAATAATTGTAAAATATAGACGTATCATATTGGGGAGCCAGTGCCAACCAGTTGGCTGCTGGAGGGAACTAGCCCAACATCTCAAGTCACTGCTGCTTCATTGCTGCACAACCCCAGGCAAAGGGAGTCACCCCGGGGGGCGGCTTCTGGAGAGCATCCCTCGTGCGCTCTTTGCTACAGAAAGCCGATCACAGGGCAAGCTCTCAAACAGCTGCCCTGACACAGCCCTTCCGGTGCCTTCATCCTTTGATGAAGGCTGCTTCACGCAGGAGGGAATTGCCATGCAGCCAAGGTCTGTGGTTTTTGTTTTGTTTTGCTGCCTGCAAATCCTCAGCAAACACTTGAGATATTTTCCATTCCATCAGTCATGGGAAGCCTGGATTGATTTTCAGCCAGTTATTGGCCTCCTACCTCCTTGGGATCAAAATTGAATGGTCTGAACAGAAAAAAAAAAAGACCAAAGCAAAGCAAAACAAATCTCTCTCTGGCTGCAATCGGTTAATTCCTCACAACAATGCAGGTGGAGGACGGAGGACAAATGGAGTTCGATGACATTATCGGGGATGCTGGCAGCAGCAGAGCAGCAGGGGCCAGCAGCATGGGCCCCTCCACTTGGCCCCAGCTCCCTCCTGTCTGCCAAACCCAGACAAGAAACCCGGTATTTGATTTTCCCTCCCCAGACCTCACGGTGACACTTCTGAGATCACGCACAGCTGTGGCTGCAGTGGGGCTCAGCAGCCCTGGGGAGGGACCATGGCATGGGGCTGCTCAGCCCCATCCTCCTCCCGCCCTCAGACGAGGTCGGCAGAGCCCTACGAGATGCACCACGGGGCACAGCCGGGCTTTGGTGCTGGGATTTAATGAGCTTGCCATGATCTCGGTGGCTTTGGTGGAGGTGGGACCACGGGGACGAAGCTGCCGCGCTCTTACCTTGTTCTCTCCCTCCGGAGCGAGAGGGTCCGTCATCCACGATCCGAACCGGGACCCCGAGGTTTTAATTGTGATTGGGTCACTTATTCCCGTCAGCTTGCCACAAGCTGAAAAAGAGTGCAAGGCTGGTGAGCAGCATTCCCAACAACCTCCGTGGCTTGGGTGCGCGCCTTCTTGCGGTGGGTCTCTGCCTGCCAGACCCCAGCGCCGGCCACGGCACTCTGCCCACTGCTCTGCCCTGCTGATGAGAAGCTCTGTTTATATTTAATTAGAGGTAATTAGGCTGAGAACAACTGTCGGGTGCTTTTGTTTGTTTCATGCCTCTTAGTAACAATTGTCCTTATCACACTGCCCCAAGAAAACAAGCTTTCCTGAAACAGCCGTGCTGCTCATGTTAACGAATAGAAAATGAGAAGAGTTAGCCAGTGTCGGGCAGCCAGGTGGAAAAATTAGCCGAATAGCTCTGCTCATTTTTGCTATAATAGAGTGGGTGCAGCCAAGATAAAAAGACAGACATGTCTATTCCAGCCCTGCTGGAAACATGCATTTGTTACAGGTTATGCAGAGGAGAAAAAAAAAAAAAGTGGGAAATTATAGGCAGTATAAATCTCTTCCTTGCAAAGACCATTTAACAGCTTCTACCAGCCACCTTCCCAGCTCTCTGTCCTGTCTGCACACTCAGGAGACACTAATGAGTCCACCAGCCCCCTCCCGGCTGCCCCGCCAGCCCCAGGAGAGGAAGATGGGTGCAGCGGGATGGAGGCCACGCGGGAGCCTCCCGGGGTCCCAGCCGCAGCATCACCCCGACAGGGATGTGCACCCACGCAGCACTGCGGTGCCCAGAATGGAGGGCTAGGTTTTGAAGCATACTTCGGTGCTTCACCCTGTTGGTTTCATGCCCCTGAATTGAGTGGCAATGTCAGCATATCTGCAAGTCCAACTAAGTGCCTGGCTGCATTTTTAAGCCATAAATACCAGGTGAGGCAGCAGCATCTCTCCCCTCCGAGCCTGCTAGGCTGGCAGCCCATGGCAGCTTCTTTTCCTTCCACGGTTCTTGACACTGAACCCAGCATCCCTCTGGGGACACCCATGAATAGATGCCCGCAATGCTACAGCCTCAGCATCAAAGGTGCAGCCATACACTGATTTCCCTCTTTACATCGACATCCCCAAGCTTCAGTAAAGCAGCCATTCTGGTCTCCTGAAACGCCAGCGTTTTAGCATATGTGCACTACGCAATGACAGGGAAAGAGACAAAGTCGGATGCAGCGGGAGGGGCTGCAGCTGGTGTTGGATGCTCTGTTGCTACGGGAGCAGTGATTTAAAATCCAGACACACCCAGCGCAGAGCCAGTCCGGCAGCAGCATCTCCTGTGCAAGGCAAGCGAAAGTCAGCGGCGCAAGGGGACGGCCGCCACCCGAAGTTCAGCAGGCGTTTGCTGGCTTCTCCCCGGGGATGCGGGTGCCCCTGGCAGGCTGAGGAAGGGGAGGGTCATGGTGCTGAGCCGGAGCAGCTGCTCCGGGTGCTGGGTCGGGGGCTGAGCTGCAGCTGCACTGCAGGGTCAGTGCTCGGCAGGGGATGTCTGGGGCTGGGCCATCAGGTGGGAGCCTGCAGGGCTGCTGCTGAAACGCGTGCGGAGCTGCGCCAGCTCAGGACAAGGTCCTTCTGTTCAGTTACCGAGCACGTACACTCAGGAGTTCTGCACCAGCTGCCTTTCTCCTTAGCCTGTTCTCATCAGCCCCTCTATATTCCCAATTATGGCCACGGGACAATTCCACGTACCTCAGCTCTGAGCTGAGGGGCAAAGGGGCCAACTCAGCCTGGGATATAAAACAGATGAAGATATTCCTGATATGCACGAGCATGGCATGGCCAAGGGGACCATCAGTCTTGCCACGGCCTCCAGACACCAGGCAGATAAAGAGAGATCCCACCAAACAGCAGAGAGCTTTCCTGGCCTCACTGAGCCATGGCATATGGGAATTTGTCCTTCTGCCAGTCTGACGCAATCAAAACTTCTCAGCTCAGGAGGAGAGCAAAGTATTGACAAAGGGATGCAACGGGTTAAAATAATAAATGCTTAACGTCTTGTAAATTCCCCTTGCAGAGGACCAGCCTTCCTCTAATCACAGATCTGCTCAATGCTGCCTTCCATTATCACCGCCCTACATTGCTGTCACTTTCTTTCTTTCCTTCCATTTCCCTGGAGAGAAAGGTTGTATAAAAGCTCATTGATCAAAAAAAAAAAAAAAAAAGGGGGGAAAAAAAAGCAGCAGCAGCTGATACCGGTAAGCTAGTGTTGTTTGCACGTAGTGAGGCTACATCTCATACACGTTTAGCTGGAGGCACATTCACAACAGCTCTTCAGCAGTGCAAGAGGGTTGCTCTTACACAGGGCAAGGTGTTTTCTTTCTCGGTGTAAATCTACCAGAGGCACTCAGACAAGGCAGAAAGTTTAAAATGGATCCTGGAGCCAAGTGCCTCATGGCCCCTAGTGAGCTAGGTCCACGCAGCTCTCATGGGGCTACCACCTGGGGATGCACAACTACAGCCTCTGTCAGCCTCATTCACCTGTCTGTTCCCGTTGAGACGCACCTCACATTCCTAATGCCATCAGCATTTTTCTCCCTTTCTATGGAGCTAGCAGTCATTAAAAGCACGAAGATTACTTTGTGGGGTGCACAGGGGACTTTGACTTCTACTGCTTCCCTCAGACATCCTGCAGGTTGAATCACAGCAGCAGCTCCCAAGACTGGATTCTCACATCTCCCTGTGCTCTGGCTGGAAGCAGCCTGCACAGCCTCCTGCAGCTTCTAAGCCCCTGCCAGCAGCACCTCGCAGGGGCCGTTCAGTCTCCCCAGCACAGCCCTGCCCCAGGCAGCGCAGCACCCATGGGTGCTGAGCCTTTCGCAGCAAGCCCACATCCCACGGGGCTGGCAGGAGGGCCAGGACAGCCCCAGCCCGAACAGCACCGGGCGAGGGTCCTGCCTACAGCCCGGCTGCTGCCACCGTGCTCTGCAGCGTTCTCGTGCGGCTCTCAGGCCGAGCATCTCCAATATTTCATTAAATGTAAGAAAGGCAAAGACTGCATTCACAGCTTATTACCCTTCTGGGACCATTTTTGATGCGGAAATGCTACAAGCATTTCAAGTCACTCAGGGATGAATGTGCAACAGGGAAGCACGTTCTGGTGCCCGTGCTTGACTGCATGACCCAGGGGGAAGCCTGTGAACAGCAGTTTTAGGGGCAGTCATGGAGGATCTCTTCTCACTCCGGTTTCCCCAGCACTATTCGGGTCCCTGGACCTGTGACCCATGGGGGTCTGCGTGTCCCTATTCCTGGGAATCAGCACAAAGCAGCCTCTTCCATGGTGACCCTCCACGGTGACCCAGCCTCCAAACCACCCTCCTGCGGCTCCAGAGAGCAGCAACAAAACATCACCGCCACGCACACAGCCCCTTCCTCTATCCACACCAGGAATTTTCCAGCAGCAGAAGACACCCTTCCAGCCAGTTACTACAAGCACCACTCTCCTCCCACGATGCTAACACCCCCACTCCCTATTTTTCCTGAGATCCAGCCCACCAGTGGCGTTTAGCAGCTCAGCAGCAATTCATCCACCAGCGCAGCCACTGCACTGACACCAGCACTGTCTCACGCTGCACTCCGTGGTTCTCCTTGGGCTGTTGCTGCCGCAGCCACCGCCTGCCCTGCCCTCCCCAAACCTGCGCCCAGCAGTGGGGATGCAGATGTGGGATCACGCCCTGCCCTTGCCTCCATCACCCAGCCAGGAGCCCCGCATCCCAAACACATCTGGGACAGGCTGGCAGGACCTTGCCTCTCTGAAAGGAGGGGACACACTTGCTCTTTCCCCATCTCTGCACCAGGATTGCGGGCTGGGACTTTTTGCAAGAGTTGGGGAAAGCTCGTGCCATCAGCAAATACAAGCCTGTGGAGCGCAGCTGAATTAAATTCCCCCTTGATTCAAGGAGTGACAGCTTTTCCTCTATTCGAAGGATCCTCTCAGGAGCATTAATGGAAATGTTAAAAACCCTATACAAATAGTGATCTTTAAGAATGTAAACAGAATAACAGATTGAATGTGCCATTATTGATTTTTTTTTCCCTTCACACACATGCCAGGGTCAGGAAGTGTTTTCACTATTGATCTATCAATAATGCTTAAGAAACCCAAAATACAAAAAGCACCTTGTCTAAAGAAAATGCTGCTGCATTGTTGGGCATCAGTGCTACCTGGAGGATAGGGAGAGGCGAACACTGCACATCCCCTCTGCCTCCTTTGTCCTGTGCTCCCCAGTCCTGTTTTTGGTGCTCCAAGCTGTATCCTGAGCTCTAGCAGGCAAACATGCACCAGGTGAGCTGCGTTACTGGCCCATGCAGGAACAAATTTAAGCTAAAACATGCTACTTGAGACTTCAGTGCATCCCTCTGAGCAGATAATTTGCAGCAAACAACAATCCTCAGCAAACAGGGTCTCATCGTGTGCCAGAAAAGTGTCTGTAAGGTTGTTATCTGAATTTAACTCAATTAACTACCATTTTCACTGGTTTACACTCTGGGGTGATAAACAACATTGGAAATTCAGTCTGTGCTGTTTGCTGCTAAATGACCAAATAAATCACCCTCCCGGGCGAGCTGCAAACGCTCCCAGGTGAACCCTTGCAAGACTCAGCATTGGTTTCCGCAAGCACCCAGGGGTGCTGCAAAGCCCCCAGGCACAAAAGCTGCCCTGGACCCCATGGTCACAGAGAGAGCAGACAAGCATGGGAGAAAGAAGGGGCACAGCCAAAAAGCCTAAATAAAACCTTAAAGAAGTAATAATAAAAAAAAACCACAAAACTTTCTAGAAAAAGTTGCCTGCAAGATCTCGCCATCCTAGCTGCCTCAGTCTTACCTGGGCCGTTGACTTGGCTGCCTGTCCCAGCTGGAAGACCTGAGCATGAGGGGACGTAATGAGCCAGGATGGCACAGCCCAGAGCAGAAGCTGCTAACGATGCCAGAACAAACTCTATTATTCTGAAGTGCTGAAAGGTTTGGGAGCTATTTCTTGAAGCCTGCCCAGGGTCTGTGGGAGGATCATCAGAACATCCCTGTCACTCGTGGAGTCAGCCTGGGCTGGGCAGCTCCACGGAAGCCAGCTGGAGAGGGGGCTGTGAGGTCCAGGACAGTTTTGTTTAAAGACCCGTCCCTAGGAAAGCAATTCCACAGCCCAGATTCAAATCCCTGGTCCTGCTGCTGTTCCCTCTACCCATCACCTGCAGCTTCTCCTACTCAAGAGATGGGCTGAAGGCTACGGATGCAGCAAGTGGGTCCTTCCTTGGGCACCACCTCCTCCTACCAAAGCCACCCCTGCCCTGCACCTGAGCGGCCTCTCCAGAATTTCAATTGAGAGGCAGCTTGTAAGGGTAACAGGATGGAAATGCTGGGGGAAATGCAGGCAGGAGGCTGCTTGCAGAGGCGTGGAGGTGTCTAGAAACAAGCAAAAGCAATTCCAACAGCAGAGACGCGAGAGAAACGAAACGTTACCTTGCCAAGGGTATACAGTGCTGAGAAGAGACCAGCTCTTTCTTGAAGTTACCTGAGAGTGTAATTTCATATGTGCTACCAAAATAGACTGCAGAGCAGTTAATGTGTTTAGATTACCTAAATTGCTTAACGAGAAAGTCAATAATGTAAGTAGAAATTAAATCAAGTCAGGCCAACAAGCGGCAGGGAGATCTGCAGCGGCGGGAGGCAGCACCCTCTGTGCCCCTCCGCCTGGGGCAGACGCAGCTTTCAGCTACGGCCGGGTCCCCCCGCAGCAACCCTGGGCTTGGGTCAGTCAATGCTGTCTGAACGAGCTCAGGGCGCATCTCCCTGCTGTTAGCATTGCTACGACCCGGCCTGACCGAAGTGGCTCCCGGCTCTCTCGGGAAGGGAAGAGGCAGGCAGGGGTCGCGTCCTGCACAGCGTCACAGACCGCACCGAACGCGAGCCCGCACCAGCTACGCCATGCTCTTCTCAACAGCGATTTGCAAGATGCAAAAGGAAAAAGGAAACTGAGTCCCAGCCTGCACGCTCGCTGCTTGAAGCGGGGTGCAGAGACATTTGCTAATGTGCTAGGTCCAGTTAGCAAACAGATTGGACATTGATGCATAAGCAAACCGGGTGCATGTGTTTGCTTTGCATAAGCGTTATTTGGAAGAGGCCATGTATTTTCGCGTTTCACCGTCTGCTTATGCAAACGCTGCAAAAAGTCACATGCCTACTTACGGGCCTGATCCTGAGGCACTTACACCATGAGCAACATCAGTCATGCAAGTAATCCTCAGCAGGACTACTCCCAGGAGGAATGTTACTTATAGCCCAGGTGTTTACAGGATCACGCCCAGCTGCGTGAGCTCCTCTCACAGCCAGGCAAGGCACCGGGAGATGTCCAGTCTAGCATCTCTGTCTGCAGACGTGCTGTGTGTTTTAACATCGATGGTGTTGAGCCAGTGCCACCATGTTGTTCTGAGCCTACCTAATTTTTGCATGCATGCACGAAGCCTTTCTTCAAGATTTGACACTCTGTTCTGAAGCTCTTCGTAGTCATAGGCGCCAATCTCTTCCTGGAGTTCGTTTAGAACTGACGTCAGATTCTGGACCTCCTCTTTAAACTGCAATACCAATTTTGCATCGGCTTTGTACTCTTCCAACACTGGTATCAAAGGCCTAAGTTCCTCCATTTTCGCTTTTATTGCCTGCAAGGTTAAAATAAGCTTGGTTCAGTGCTATGCGTGCAAAAATCTGCAACACTCTGCCTTGACCTGGTTGCTTCCTACGTGAGTGCAATGTTCATATCCCACAATTATTATCATTAAAATTATTTTAATTATTATTTTGGTCTGAATGATGTATTGGAAAGAACATATTAAACAGGCTGCAGAACACCAAAATATTTGGGAAAGGCCTTTATTTGTCATTTTTAGAATGCAACATCTTAGGGTTACATGCTTCAGATCACATACACAAAGAGTTCTTTTTTTTTTCTTTCCAAAAAATAAAATAAAATAATATATATATGCATTGACAAGGGTTTCAAACTATTCATGAAATGCATCTACAATTGCATGCAAAGGAAGATCTCGGCTGTGTGGTTCAAGGTTCCTTAGTGAGATATGGTGCTAATTTGGAAAATAATCAAAAAAATAAATGCATGGTGCAAAATGCTCTGTGGCCCTCTTTTCATGGTTACATGGGAGTGAACTGCTTCTTCAGTCACTGCAGCATTGAAAAAACTTGCTTTTAAGTTAGCCCTGTAAGCAAGAAAATGAAATACTGTTGAGGATCTAGCTCACTAACCTGCCTTATATAGATAGCCATTCATAGACAAATACGGAACTAAAGAAAAAAACACAAGATCTCCAAACCACTCACATTTTAATGCTGGCATTAGCAGAAACAAAATGCTGTGGCTGTTACTTAAAATGATGCTGTGGCAGCAAATTATACAAAAAGATTCCTTACTCTTTTCAGGCATGCCATGAAGAACATAAAAACCCAAGTCATTATCAAAATTATTTTGCAGAAATGAAGACTTCTTTTTTTTTTAATTAAATGAAGACCTTGTTTAAAGGCACAGTATGCAGCATTTTGTTGAAGACGCTTTGCTCCAGCAGCTAATGAGTAGACATAAATACGCATGCACCTACCCGTTAATGAAGCATGTCAGTATACAGAGTATACTTGGTGCTGCTTGCACTAATGCCCATGCAGAGCAGCACAGCGACCAGGCTCAGGGCTGTGACCTCTGCCTGTCTGGTGAAGCAGCTCTGGGGTGAATGGCATCAGAAACTGGCCCTCAGACTCATTTCTTTGCTTCCCGCCGCCTCCTATTTAAGTCAGAGGCTTTCCCTCCTGTGGTTTGCATGTGGGGAATTTATTTATTTTCTTATTTACTTGCGCTACCTGGTGCAAGTTCCCTGGCAGGCAATGGAGAGGATTAAACTCATTAGAATTGGGAAGAACGAAAAAAGAAACTCATGCTCGACTCAGACAGATGGGCCTGGCAGCCAGACTGCGGAGCTAAACTGAGGGTCCTGGAGATGCGGAGTGGAGGAGGCAGAATCAGTGGAAAGTTTAAAGAACTTCTTTAGGAACTTTCTTCCCAGCTTTTTGTCACGTAGTCTTGGTGTTTCAGTATTTAACATATCAATTAAGAAATATCTAGTTTAAAACACCAGTCAGCTGGGCAGCTGCCTGGACAAGAGGATGGGAATCAGCTGGTGGGAAGCGTCCCCAAAGTTCACTAGAAATCTTCTCAATTTGTGTTTTATTATTAATCCAAAATATTACTAAAATTCAACATTACAGCTATTATTGACAGCCTCTTTTTCGCAACTTCATTTGGTCTCAAGCATGTTCTTGAAAGTTTGCTGCAATGGCTGCCTTGTTTAAAAGGCTGATTTTTTTTACTCCTAATTTGCGTGACACCAGGGCAAAACGCTCATCACTCACCAGCAGGCGCTGGCTCTGCTGCCAACATCCTTACTTCAAAACTGGACATTTGCACATCCTCAAGATGCTCGGTTGGCCAGCCTGAGGACAGCTGAATAGCCATACATCTTTTTTTGGGGGGTGGGTGGGTCATGGTGGTGGTGTTTGTCTGCTTGACTGATTGCCTCATTGATGCAACCCTGCCAAGGAGGGCAGTGATGTGGTGGGAGCCCGGTGTGTACAGAAATGATTACAAAGCCTCAGCTCTTGGCTCTTCCCAAGGAGAATCGGAGCCGGGCAGGGGTGGGGATGGGAGGAAGCCCCGGCTCTGCCTGGCCTCATCCTGCCCAGGATCTCCCAGCACAGAGCCCAGCCCTGTTGGGGCGCCGCTGGCCTGTGGGTACGGGAACGTGGGGATTTAGGCTTTTACCCTGTAGAAAAATGCTCTGTGGCAGAGGAAGCAATGCTGCAACCTGGATCTGGATGTGCTTTGGACAGGAGGGAGCTGCCCGGGCGGCTGCGAGTGCAGCGTGCGACCGGACCGAAGCCTGGCCAGGTGAGCTGCGCGGGGCCGGGGACACAGCGCGCACCCCGTGACGTCTCTGGCCATGGCTTCATTAGCAGTTTGGAAAGCAGACATACCTTAAACTGCCGTGCCAGGTGCTGCTTGTGGCTTTCTTCCACTTGCTTAAATTTTGATTCCAGTCCCCTCATCTGGTTTTCCATCTTCTCAACGTACTGTAGGTCTCTTTGAGTCCGCCTGTCCAACACCTCTATCGACTGGGACATGTTTTGCACCTGTCAAACGAGAAGGGACTCGTTACATAGAAGGCACATCCCCAGCAGCAGGGCAGCGCTGCTCGTGTCCGAAAGCAGATGCTGACGTTTTCCAAGAGTCAACAAGCTAAAGGGAAATCGGCAGATGCATTATTTACCGGCTAATCAACAGCATCTCTTAGTATTATGCCCCCATGCTCTAAACCAGAGCAAAGTGGTTTCATAAACGTTTATTCTGCCATGCTGCAGAGAATAACTCAACAATCACACATGCAAATAAGAGCTGTAGTCAAGTATAAAATGCATCAGTCGCAACGGCCTCTATGATAGGCCTGAACAGCACACGATGCCTGCCGCCGCGCAAGGAGAGCCTATTAGTGTAACAGAAGCCCATCTGACTATGAGAAACGCTTCCGCTGAGGTGCACATCATCATTCCTCCGTGTTTGTAAGTGACACTGATTGCCAAAGTGCAAACTTTACTCCCAGCCAGTAAAACTTCATTATCCAAACACTCTTACTATTTATACAGCATCCGCCACAACAAATCCAGCTGCAGGTTAGGGCACCCTGGAGCTGGGAAATATCAGGTGCATCCCTGCGCCGCTGGTCCTGCGCAGGCGGGCGCCGTGCCGGGCTCTTTCCTGCATCCCCCTGCACGGCTCCCCGCGCGCGCCCATCTGGCCCTGCCGAAGGAATGATGCAAGAAGGTTGGCTGGGCTTATCGTGAGAAAAAGCTGCTTGTGCCGGAGGTGTAAGGAACGGAGGGAAACTCTAGCTTGAACGACCTGATTTTGAAGGTTGGCTGTCTGATTTATTATGATATTCGCCTCTCATTTTTCAGGATGAGAGGTTAAATGAAGCTCTGACTTAGGCAAGCACCTAAGCACATATTTAGCGTTAAGCAATGGGTGCAATTAAAGGTCTTTGCATCAGGGACGGTTGCGTTTGTACCACGTTCAGTGCATTCCGGGGCTCAGCCCACGAGTGGTGCCCCTACCACTGCCACAGTGCCCACAGAAATGCACCCAGCCCTACTGGCATCAGCGGGGATGACGCCCGTGTTTAAAACGAATCAGGCATCCAAGCACGGTGCTGCGTCAGGGCCCTAGCATCAAAGGCATCCTGGTTCAAGCCTCTTTGTGGGCGTCTGAGCAAAACCCAAACGTGAGCCAAAACTGTCTCTGCGGATACGCTGCGAGACGCTTCCCAGAGCCCGGGCTGCCCCATGCGCTCCCATCTCCGTCCCCGACGGAGCTAAATGCAGAAAATTGAGATGGGGAAAAGAGTAAGCACAATGTTTCCTCCAGCAAACCACTCTGCGCTGCTGCGGCTTACCTTGAGGGAGAGAGCGAGGAGAGGGTGGGATGCTCGCTAGCTTTCGCAGCCTACTTGCTGAGAGCAGCATAGGTCAAATGCCAACTTTTGTGTCTGCACCTCTGAAGTGATCAAAATGCCTATTGCTCACACACGATGACAAGAAAACTATTACAAGGAACCATTAAAAATGTATGGGCAACCAATATTTCAAAGGCAAGCTGTGAGGAAACAATTTTTACAACAAGTACAACTGCTCTAGGGATCTAATAATTGTCCTCAGCAGAGGTGAAGGCATTCTTCAGTCTCCGAGTCCCATCACATCACCTGGGTTGGATGTGGAGGGGCTTGGAGACCTCTTTATGCCCCAGGGAGGGAGAGGAGTGGTCTTAGACAAGCATGACTGGTCTGCAGCCTCTCCTGTCAGATATTTTTACCCCGTTAATCCAGTCTATCCTCCTCTGAGTCAAGCTGTATCTACACAGCAGAATTGTTTCAACGGGTTGGAATGGGAATGACTTGTTGGGATCGTACAAAATCTATCTTGTTTAGTCCACTAAACACTCTAATGCCCAACGCCAATTAAAAGCCAAGCTGCAAGCAATCAGAGAAGCATTTCTGTGACGATACGCTGGTGTGCACCAGCACCCCAGCCCTGCAGCTTCAGCGCGAGGCTGCGGGGGGCTCCTGGTGCTGCCTCTAGGACAGCAGAGAGGGAGAGACAGTCTGTGCTGGGAAATGAATCACAGCATCTCGCTCAGGCTTCTGCTCTGAATCACCTCTGGAGAAGTCTGCCTCTCCCTTGCCTGCAGAGGAAATTAGCCTCCTTGCCTGTCTCTAAACTGAGATGTCTAAAATTAGCTGCTGTGCTATTTTCGGGATGTGTTTTACAAGTTCAGACTCTCACTATTTGTTGCCTGTATTGTTTTCAACCAGGCAGGATTCTGGCCAGACTTGTAAAAACTCAATCTCCTCATTCCTGATCTCTGACAGTAACGCATGCTTCATCATCTGGAGATCTACTTGTTTTCTCTCATTAGCATATTAAGCCCCTGATCCAGCAAAGTACTTTGGCACACGATTAGATTTCAACGAGACTGCTCGTAGCTTAAACTTAAGCATGTACATAAGTGCTCTAATGAACTGAGACCTAAGGATATTGTCTCAGCTTCCCTCAGCTTCATCCATTAGCTGCTACCCTCAAACATCAGCCCCCACTGCTTTTTGCCCCCACTGGTTGAGCATGCACTCTCAACGTGCTCGACATGAAACCTCAGATTCCATCAAGCTGATGGGATAGGTACACCTGCAAGTGTCTTGGGGAAAAGAGTCAATTTTAGCATTCAAAACAGAAAATTGCTACAAAGAAAACTTCCAGTTCGGTTCTTGTCATCTTTGACAAGATGTCAAGATGACATCTTTGTCATCTTGAAACACGGAATTATTTCAGAATTAAACCAGAGTAACTGAGAGTCAGTATGGGCCTGATGACCCTAGTTAGGTTTACATGGTCAGTGCCACAGTTTTAAATCCTTCTCAAGCTTCCCTGCTGACCAGCTCAGGAAGGGCAGTTCTAAGCCCATTTGGGGAGGCTGAAGCAGGATGAATGTTTAGCTTGAGCTTGGGGTAGCTGGACAAACTGGTGGAGCAATAACATGAGACAGCTTGAGGGAGACTTTTGTGGTCTACAGGAAAAATTAGCAGACAGAGGGACTCAGCCTATGGATCAGGACATTGGAAGTCCATCTTATAAGGACTGCAGAAGGCAGAGTGAAGGCTGAGAGGATCACTGTCCTCTCAACATACACCTCAGAGTGAATATCAAAGGAACAAAAAGAACAGTTTAAGCTGGAAATCAGTGCTGGCAAAGAGTAAGTGTTGGCAGGAAACGAGAAGTGGTTTAACTGTCAGAGGAGGAAGGCCTCCCAGACAAAAAAAAAAAATCTGTTTGAAGATAAAACATAATCTGTTCATGAACAGGATTTCAGTGAAGTCTTGGTTTGGATGCGGTCCAAGATCTGGACTCAGCACCTGACGCATATAAGGCTGGAAGGGCTCCGCGTACGCCAGCCAAGGATGAGCTCAGACACCTCGGTGTCAGAACACGGGCTGAACAGTTTGTGCGGTGGCGAGCAGACCTCGCTCACCTTAGCTCACTTGCACCTGCTGCCCTTTAAACTGACGGGGTGCCCAGGAATCACTTGCAAGTAGCACGACCGGCAGTTTCTAGGCATATGCCTGCGCCCATGTGTTGAGGGTAGACAGGGTCTTGGCAGCTGTGAACCTCAAACCGCATTCAGCTGCTGAAGCCCCTGTGCAGAGATTTTCACTGAAGATGCTATAACTGGTTTGTGTACACACATACACACAAAAGCAGCTTTCTTCTGGCCCATAAAAGCAACGCCTTATTATTTCTGTAGGTGAGTGCCAGGTCTCCTACTTTGAGAATGCAAACAGAACTACTTTTCTGACACATTATGTTTCTTCATCTGCTGGCAGAGAGAAATCCGGAGGTGAGAGTTTTCCCATCACAAAACTAGAGTTAAAATGCCAGCTGGGGGAAGAAGTATCCAGGTTTGAAATCCCTCCTGGGGGAGCTGGAAGCTCTCCTCTGCAGTTGCTTTTTCCTATAGGGATTATCATTTCAGCCTTGATCAAAATCAGATGTCTGGCACCAAAAGCCTACTCTTTATTTTGGGGTTTTGATATAGGTTAGCGTAGGAGTGAGATGCAGACAGATCAGCAGGCAGGTACCACATCCCCAGAACACATGCCTTTAAATACCACTCCTCCCTCACTTTATTCACTGGCAGCCGGCAAGCTGCATAAGGGAAAAATTGCTGAGCACTTGCACCCTCCACACTGGAACTGCTGTTATTCCAGGGCTGGTACACCCAGCTCGCCTGTCCATTAGCAGAGGGCACTGGGTCAAACCCTATTTGTTTTATGCTTGTGAGCAGTTCTGGGAACACGATCTGTCTCTGACTCCCGTGGCAGCCGCTAGTAGAACGCCTGCCGCCTCTTAGACAAATGTGCTGCTGGACAATTGCCGTTATTGCTTAGAGAAATAAAAGCTTGAGTGTGGTTATTTTTAGATGCCTATGACATACCGAAGAACTGTTTAAGGGCTAAGTGTTTTCTGAGTTTATTGTCCTTATCACATAGGAATATCAGTTAAGTGTAGGTGTAGTAGTGTTATGAGTGACTAATACATCAACTTCCTGAAAGCATCAGGGTAAAAATTATTTTGTCATGCACAACACACGCCAACATAGCATTAGGGCACAAGGGATAATTACATATCCAGCACACGAGTCCACTTACATTTTAAAGAGAAGAGCACCATTTCACATGAAACAGCATTTCTTCAATGAAATCTATTATCTGGAAAATTTCTTGTTATTGGGAATGTTTCCCTAACGAGATTCTTTGATCTCTTCGGACAGCAGACTATTAAAAACTAATCAAGTGGATGTCAACATCAGAAAGAAAACCACGAACCGTCATTTCTGTAATATCTGATGTCGACAGCTTGTACTGTTTTATTCGACCTTTTTTAATATCAGCTTGGCCAGGAGTGCATGGGCTTTGGTTTTTTAATTCTATCTTTTCTCATCTTGTTGAGGCTCATCCTTTGAAACTGCTTGCATTAATGTAATGAAAAAAAGAGTAAATTACATCTTTTTTTTTTTTTTTTAAATGATGTGATTCATTACTGTTGTTTTGATCTCAGCAGTTTTAACCTGACCTCAGGCCATGGTCCCTTTTCCTCTGTGCCTCAGAAATACTTAGACATTTGTCCTCCTGGCTGATTATTTCCCACTGCATGCCTGGGGACAGCTACGGCACAGGAGGGCTGGCCCATGGGATCTGTCTTTTCTGGAAATGAAAGCTCAGCCCAGCTCTCTTGGGTTTTTACCTTCCTGTGCCATTCCAAACCAAACCACCTTGCCCAGACTGGGTCAGCCATTACCTTTTCTAATAGTTGTCTCAGCTGCTTTGTCCTGGCGTCACGCGAGCACATCGTCTGTTGAGGTGCCACCACTGTGCATATACAACGTCCCTCGCTATCCTGGGCAGAGCTGTAGACCTGCCAGCTTTCCTCTGGGTTGGTAGGCAACACCTAATTAACACAGGGAAAGAGGGTTAAGTACAGGAGGGAGGCCCAGCAGGGGTGTTGGGAGGTGAACGAGGAAGAGGAGGGAGGAAGCAGCATGGAGGGGTAGATACTGGAGCCGTGTGGGAAGCAGAGGGAGCTCCTCCGAGGGCCCAGCCAGCAGAATTCACTTGTAATGCAAAAATATGGATTGGGGGCAAATAAAGGATGGGTCTAAAAAGGAGAGCAAGAGCTGAAACAGGGCAACACAAGTGGGAAAGCACGGACACGAGAAAAGCCATGCCGCAGGGAGGTTTGGTAGCGTGCTGTAAAGCACCGAGCGCATCGGGGTGCCAAGCCAGCCGGTGGGAAACCCGCTGCCTGGCTGTCATTACAAAGCACTCAAGTTCTCCTTGACACTGTGAGAAGGATGTGCCCGAGCTAACAGGGAGCGCACAGTGTCCTGGCTGAGAGCTGAGCAGTGGTCCACGAGCATCTGCAGAGCTCTCCTGGAGCCGGCAACAGGAAAAATCAGCTCTTCTGAGGAAGTGGATACCAGCAGTTATGTTTCCCTCCTCTGCCTGGGGACGGGGAGGTTCACCAGGACAACCATTGCTCTCCAAACATTCTGTGGGTCCTGGGCAGGGAAACCCCGGTGCCGTGCCCTGTGAAGCATGCCAGCAGCAGAGGGATGCAGTCCGGAGGATACGATCAGCGCCTCCGTCAGAGCTTCCAGGACGCACCGCAGAAAGGGAGCCCAGCCCCAAACACAGCCCATTCCCCAGCCCCCCCGTGCTCTCCAAACCTCTCTGATCTTAATTTCCCTTTGATCTTACAACACTTTGCAAAATACCTTATTTAATCACAATTCAGCCGCTGGTCACTTTGAAGGTACCACTGTTCTGCCAATGAACAGGGAAATGTTCTTTCTATTATTTCAATATGTTACAAATAACCTTGCAAATACCCACACGGACAGACACACACTAAGAGATGGCTAGCGGACAGACAAGCAATTTGATTCTCTAGCTAAAACAACCAAAAAAAATAGGTCTCATCATCCCTGGTAACATGGAAAAAAATCCCAGCTTCATTCACAACCAGCAGAGCCACTACATTAAATACTCATCTTGAAACAGCGGAGCTGTAATACGTTAGCTCTTTTTGTAAGGCACAAGCATGCAGCCTGGAGGCGAAAGGTACCCGTTTTTTCCTGCTACAGGAAGACAGACGGAAGGATTGTTTTCCTCAGCCATTTCCAAAGTGGCAAGACCAGGCACCGTACCAGCCCTCCAGCAAAACAGGGACAGGAAACATAAGGCACGATCAAAATATACTGCAACTCCTCCACTGCATTTTCCATCCCATTAACGACTATTGATTAAAGGCAAGGAAGCAAATGAGATCTTGCGGGACTTGCACCTGCTGTCCCAAGCTGCTTCACCCAGAGACGGCAAAGCAGCAACGAGGGAAACTTTGCAATCCTCTGCCTGAAGGCACGGGAAGCCACTTGGGTCGCACACAGCCCCCCCGCCCAGGTCTAGGGATGGATACAGCCGAGAGCAGGAGAGGAGAGGAGGCGTTGCCCGCACCGCCACCCCGGTCCCCCACCTCCTGCCAGCCCCCGCGACCCCAAACGGTCCTGGCCGTGCCTGCGCGGCGCCGCGGGGCGCTCCGCTAAGCGTGCCCCCATCACCCGGGGGGCAGCAGCCCTGCCCCTCCCCGGGCCGCTGCTCTCT
>VXAL01012999.1:367128-386684 GCA_013399475.1 Chauna torquata | reverse complement strand
AACAATCAGTAAATCAAACTAAAAAAAAAAAAAAACTACACGATCACCTTAAAGTGGACTTCTTTGTGGCATACAAAATTCTTGGCTTTATAACAGTCTTAAGATTAGTCCACTCTGTAAACTGCATAAAATATGAAAAATCAAAAGAATTATTGTAATTTTTAATACACAGTAATAAAATGTTTAGAATCACTAGCTCTGAGATACAGCACCATGTTTCTGTAGCTACATTATAATGTGTCTGAACAATCAAAGTTATCATTGAATATCGTTGAATCATGTTTCTTATTAATGCATTTTTCTACAGGTTAGAAATTTGACAGTAGAAAAGTGATCATGATTCAAATTTAGCAAATAAAAGCTTTAAAAGAGCCGTTTCTATGGAGAGCTAAGTGGGAGTCGCTATCAAAAAATACACCGATTATGGGAAAACTACCATTGTTTCTGTCTTGTTCTTACACATTTGCTTTAAATTTGTCAACAACTTAATGCTCAAGAGAAAAAAAAATAACCAAGAGTAGGAAAGTATCTGTGTAGGCGTTATTTGTATCAACATTCTCATTACTTATTGCATATGCATATATAATCACTCTTCTTAATCTCAGAAGAAACATTCGCAGGAGATAGTACAGGTCACCACTCCAGAAATGGGACACAACCCAAAATACATACCATGATGAAACCAGAAGGCAAAACAATCTTTTAACAAAGACATTGTCACTCTTAATTGCAAAACACATAATGGTAAGGTGATTTCTGAGTTTGTGCTCATAAACTTTTTCCACACATACTAAAAAGTAATTCTAAGATGGGACAAATGCTTATCCTGTGACACAAACATTACAAGACAGGCAGCTTCTTAAACAGCACACAAGCACTGAACTGTAAACAAGCAAGCTAGTCCCTTATTTATTTCTCACCTCGTTTCCTGTTCCAGTCATGTGCTTCCCCTAAACAATCAGGATCATAATGGTATTGTCCATGTTTATAGAAGTAATCATCAGTACTAAGAATGACTCCACCTGGGTTATCCTCAAGCAAAGTCCTGGGAAAGATCAAGAAGTAAATTGTTTTCCCCCTTCTCCTCCCCAGCCCTGCTATTTACTATCATACATACATGTCTCTTGTCCAAAACTAACAATGGCTGATTATTTGGAACAGAAGCAGCAAATTCAGGTAAGGGAAAAATCACCCTCCAGACAAAGATGAACTATAATAATTTCCCTCCTTTTCCAAATACTGCCAGTATCTAAAGAAAATAGCTGATGGAGGTTCCCTACAAGTCTCATTTCAAGAAACCAGAGAGATATTTTTCCATCCATATCTAGTGACATACTTTCACACTGACAAATACACATATAGTCTTAATTGCACCAAATATTTCAGATGCCAGCCAAAGGAGTCTAAGTGCAATCTAGGCTTTTGGAGAGTTAGAAAAGAAATCACGGGTTCAACCTCAGAACCTCAACACATTCTACTTGCACAAATTTTCTCAAAAGAATTCCAACAGTGGAAGGGGAATTTCTGCCTATTGTAGAGTTGACATATTTACATCTATGTTACTGGAAGGAAACACCTGAAATTGATAGGGATTAGACGAATACAGTAGAGCTAAATACTGCTGTGATGACTCTCTGCTGGCATAAACTCCATTCCAGACCTCAGGCCAGTGACAGAAGTTAAAACTAACCCCTTCTATTTTTATTTCCACTAGAGGTCAAGGAGCTGGAAGTAACTCAGCTCTCTCCAATTATTACTACTCATGATGTTGTACATACAGCATGACAATTTAGGTTTAATCGTAACTATTCAAAAATGTCAGAAAATTGTCTTTGCCTGCGCTAAATCCTGTAGACAATTAAGCAACTTCTTTTATAAGCTTACAATATAGATGTTCTACCTTGCCAAATATGATTTTCCTGATCCTGGAACACCTCTGAGAAGAACAAGTACTTGACCTATAAGGTGCATCTTTTTTCTCATCATGTGACAAACAGGTGGCTGCTGTGCTTGCGAGAGGTTCAATTTTGAGTTCCTATCTTGATTTCCCCATACCTTCAGAGAAGGGTTGCTATCCCAGGCATTTGAAACCGCTGGAGAAGAAAAAAAAAGTCCTTCTTCCAAAGTCCTATAGTCTGAAATAGGTCTCCACTGTCCTGGACTGACAGCCACAGGAGTTACAAAGCTGTGGCTTCCACTGGATGGATAAAACACAGGAGCCATGAGGTTCCAGTGTTGTTGAGTTTGACACGATGGTGCAGAAAATTTTAAGTTATAATCCGGCTGAGACTGCTGAAAATCTGCAAGTTTTGGTGTTTTGAAACTGGATCTTTCAAGAGAGACATATGCCTCTGGAAGAGAAGTGTTCTGGTGGCTGTTACAGGCAGTCATTACCTCTTTATGCTGTTCCAGGCACTTTGAATTAGGATTTTCAGTGACAGCTACTCCAAGTTCCAGAGGTCTTTGAGAGGACTCACCAGAAGCAGCAGCTGCACTTGTATGATCTGAAACAGTATCTTGTGCCTGATCAGAATTTCCACATGACATTTCTCCACTTGATTGTTTATAGGCTTCTGAAGCTACATCATGGTGAACATGTATTTCTGACAAATCAGAATCTTCTAACACTTGTGCAAAAGTGTCTGATGCAGCTGGTAAGCTTGTCTGGATGCTCAGCTGGCTCACTGGTGGCTGAGAACAGCAGAAGTTTTCTAAAACCTCATCATTTGCCCCTATTTGCTGTGGAAAAAGTAGGACATTGAAACCTGAATCAGATTCTTCCCACTCAGGAAATTCATTAAAGCCATCATGCTCACATACAATTTGGTCGCCTGCAAAATTAGGCAATTCATCACTCAAGCTGTATCTCTGAAAGGCATTTTCTATTAAGGAATCCAGTTCTTCAGTCAGCTGCACATCAGGTGATAAGACCTTTTCTTTTTCTTCTTCAGAATTACTGTGTTTTGCAGTACTTCCCCCCATTCTTTGACTTGCAACAGATCTTTGCTGATTAACAAGAGCTAGTGATGATACTACTGAATCAAAACCTGAGATTTTTGAAGATGCTGCTCCTTCAGCATGAGTAGACAGCTCTAGCAGATAATCCATAGCATTTTCTACTGTTGAATAAGGTAAAGAGAATAAAGCATGGTCAATTGAAGAAACACAAGCTGATGTGAATGTAGTTTTTTACTTCAGAAAGTATTTATGATAACTAAAGAGATAACCAACAGACAGTTCACCGATTCATCTATTACCATACCTTCTGCAACCCCCTTGACCTGTTTCTCACTAGAGGTAAAGACAGACCTGTTGCAAATACAGACATGTTGCAAAATAATAACATAATAAGTGTTAAAATGACTAAGGAAATAGTGTCTAAAAATGACAACATTTAACTGAAAAAAAAATCAGAGCTGGATGCTTAAAAGAATACTTATTTCTAATCTATATGATATAGGTGAAAGTGTAAAATGAACTGAAAGACACTATTGAGAACTAAAGAGATACAAGTATAAAAAATATTTGCATTATGGCTAGGCTCAAATGAAAATGTAATAACTAATAGCCTGAAAAATCCAGTACCTGCATTAAATCTTTGTGAAGTCACTAAACGGAGTATAGGTTGCCTGTGATTAATATGAAAAAAAATGAAAACCTGGCACAAGTAGCATCTGAGCCCTGAAACTGAGCTTCTACTTTTCTGAAGTACAATGTAGCAAAAGTCTGTTAAAGTCCAACTCTCTCTGCACACAGAGGTACATGTTAAATAAAATCTTCCTTGTCCTTCCACCATCTCTACTATATGAGAGGAACTTAATATTACTCATACAAAAAAGATGCTATTCTTTCAATTTTTAAACTGTTGCTAATAGAACATCATAATGAACTTAGGTGTGTAAATCTTATTAGACTTTAAAGCATGAATCAGTAACGCCATCAATTGACTTTTCAAAGGAATAACAATCATAGCAACAAACATCAATGACCTACTAAGTTACAAACTCTGTACGATTTAGGTAAGGTAAAAACAGCAATAAAAGCAGCCCCTTCAATGGCTGCCTAGCTTTCATACATACGAAAAATGCCAACGTTTACCTTCTTCACAAATATTCTTAGAAAAATCTCAGCCAATCACATCCGACCATACGAACACAGCCTGATTAATACGCTGCAAGTATGACTTACTCCCTGCCCAAACAACTCAGATGTTGCTGTCCAGCATCTACTCATTATTTTTATTACAAGCTAATGAACTTGTATACAGGAGAATTTCAAAACCACAAAAACATGAGAAGGACTGGGCACAGACATGAAAATGAAGAGAGAACCAGGAGAGGTGGGTAAGCAGTTTGGCAGAATACATGGGGAGAAAGTCCAAGTGAGGCTGCAGAGAATTCAACATGACAAACAGAATTTATCTGCAAAAACTAATCCTCAGCAAAAATGACAAGATGACAGCACAAAAGAGAAAGTAAAACAAAAGCTCAATTCAAATATTTAAGGAAAATCAAATGTTGCCAGGACCATATGTATACCACTGTCTTAAAAAATTTCGTTCTAGAACACAGCATACCCCTCCCACAGGAACAGTTTATACATCTAGCAGATATGGCACAAAAACTAATTGGAAACAGATTCTCCTCACAACCCTACTGCTGCCTGCTCTGTGTCACAGAAGATGCCACTTAAACTGTACCTCCGTTTTTTAAAGCATACTGCTACTGCAAATTACCAGCCTCACAGAAACATTGTCAAACTTGGAGAATCTTGCATGGAAAGAGTTATAAAATTTCAAAATATTATGACTCACCTACTCATTAAAAACTAGACTCACAAATATACTTGCAACACCCACACCAACTTTTCTGGTGTTGCCCTAGTTAAGAACTGTCTGCACATGGAACAAAACTGCAACGCCAACTGTATTTTATTTACCTTTAAAATCACATTCAGACAGAACCATATAAACCACACTAGGATCTAAGTCAGAAAACATTTCTGACATGCTGTTGAAGAGCTCTTCCTTATTGACACTGTACGGTGCTTGTGACACTGAGAGGTTTGGGTCCCCTTGGGATACAGCAAGAGCAGTTCCATTCTTCCGAGAGGGACTGCCACCAGTTTTCCTTCTCCGTGGCATTTTGTTTACCAAAATCAGCTTGTTTTTTGTTTTATTTTGTTCACATGAGGTCAACAGTACCAAGCTCAGAAGTCACAAGAAATCAGGAATACCAGGCCTGGAAAGAAGAGAACCAACAAGTTTTAATAAATACAGTCACATCTCCATGTCCCCTGTTAAGACAGCTAAAAGATCAAAAAATACATAAGCATCCAGAAAACCATTTTCCAGAAGGTTGCCTTTTTTCTTTTCAAATGGTTGACAGCAGAATAGCAGCCTTATTTCCAACTAGCTAGCTATACAATCTGTGTCTGGAAGAAAAAACAAATAAAGTTGAGTTTAAAAGAAAAATCCAGAAAAGTAAAGGAAGCATTGCAAGGCAGACAGTTCAAAAGTATACCTCTGCTAACATCTACTGATTACCAGTTAACATTACGTAAAGCATATACTCCGTTAAAAATTCAGAACCTTTGCTTCTCTTACAAAACTATTGGAAAACATAACAGACACTTCCAAATCTTCCACAAGTCCTTCAGAACATGACTATTTTTTTCCATTTTGGATACTTTTAAGAGTAAACAGTTGAGGTTCTTCAGTGTTCAACCTCCAGAAAATGTTGCCCAGACAGGCTTTGCAGTCACCATCTCTGGAGATTCTCAGAACCTGCCTGGACTGAACAACCTGCTCTAGGTTACGCTGCCTGAGCAGGTGGGTTGAACCATATGACATCCAGAGGTGCCTTCCAGCCTCAGCAATTTTGCGCTTTTTTTTTTTTTCTTTAAAGACATTTTACAGCTTTATGCACCATGAAGCGAGAAGAGCCTCCTGCCCTCCTCTCCCACTTCTTCCACGAAGCCTTTGAGCACTTCCAGTTAAAATGGTATGGCATCGATAATAACTGCAATTACTGCACTAATCCTGTGATCCTGTGTAGAAGAGGAAAACAATTCTTAATTGAAATCCAAGTACAGAGTATAGTGTGATCTCAGTTTTTCCTTTATATCAAATAACATTAAAGCTCTGTTGTGTTCTAGCGAAGCTCATAATAAACTCATTTATAATTTTTACAAAGAATTATTCAGTAGACTAGAAAACCTCGGTAAGGCTGAGAATCTGAAGTAAATTACAGCCAAGAATCACTATCTAGTGATAACAGTTACTGAACAGGCCATAAAATACCTATCTCTATATAAAGACTATTTTGCCAGTGATGACCAATTTAACGTGCAGATAAACCAATGGCAGCACCTCCAAGCGCACTTAGTCTTTCCATCACAGGATCACTGGCACATACATGACAATGCTGAATCAGTGCCAGATTTGGACAGCACTTCTCCGTTATTCTCCAGCAATCTCTTCCAGTAAGTAAGAGAAGTATTTAAAAGGAGGTGGACCGTTATGCTCTCAAGTTATGCAAATTTACGTAAGAAAAGCGGACAACTCCAGGATCCCAGGAGCTTCTACTGTATGTTTATGGACTTTAGCTAGAAAAATGAGATGGAAGTCTGAAACAACGAAGAGGTCAAGGAAGTGCAAAAGGCACAACAAGGAAAGCAATACACAGGAAAAGGTAGAGGCAGAGTTCCAAAAACAAATGAGAGGCGACAGTAGAAAATGCTAGCTAGCCAGGCTGTGCTGGGACAATTGCAGCTGGTTTTTTTCATTACACTCTTTTGATTTCTCTCTCTGTAAGCCATCCTTATATTGTTCTTTACTGTCACACACACAAAAAAATATTCAACCAAACAATTAAAAAAAAAGTCATGCTTTTCAAACTTCTTTTTCTATTTGATTCATCCTCCAGCCAGTAAAACAGGCTGAGACCTAATTTCACACAAGGTGTCAGTGCTAAAAAATGCTCCTCACTAAAACTGGTTCAGTGACAAAGTTCCTGCGAGCGAAAAAGCTATTCATGCACCCTGACATTACTGCACACTAAGAGACTTTAAGCAGAGCACTCCAAGTGTTGTTAATGTTTCATTTCAAGTCCCTTATAATGATCAGTCCTGTAAGGGTGTCCTGCTGAAAAACATGCTCTTTAGCTAGTACTTTTAACAACTGATTCCCTTATTTCACTAAAGGATATTGCCTTCCCAACGTTCTTCTTACATTAGGCTGTGTATCACACCGTATATTAGGATGCCTTACTCTTATGACCTAACAAAGCCGCACACTCCACAGTCTGCATGAATCTAAATCAGCAAGTAAACTGTTTGTAGCAATTGCATAGCTCCCTCCTATCACTTTCTTCACCTTCATCTGCCATTCCAACAATAATACTTTTTTTCCCTGCCAACACACTACAAAGAACACAGTGTTTCATAGGAAGAGATTTTGTTTCTATGAGCTACGATCATAATCCTTGCGTTACAGTAAGCTATTGGTGCCATGGTCCAGAGATCTCAAAAATCCTGTCAATGTATTACTGCAAATCCATAATATTATTAAGGTGAAATTTAAAAAAAATATATGCTAAAATAAGACATCATGGCTAGTATCACAGACATTTTGACAGAATCTCCTTTGTTTACCACCATATTTTCAATGTAATTCCTGGATAGATTCCCAGGCAATACCTTCCGTTGATATTACCAAGTATAATAAAAGTATATAAAAACAGCTAGAATCATAGAACCACAGAAGGGTTTGGGTTGGAAGGGACCTTAAAGATCATCTAGTCCCAACTACCCTGCCATGGACAGGGACACCCCCCACTAGATCAAGTTGCTCAAAGCCCCATCCAACCTGGCCTTGAACACTTCCAGGGATGGGGCATTCACAACTGCTCTGGGCAACCTGTTCCAGTGCCTCACCACCCTCACAATAAAGAATTTCTTACATACATCTAATCTAAACCTACCCTCTCTCAGTTTAAAGCCATTACCCCTTGTCCTGTCACTACACTCCCTGATAAAGAGTCCCTCCCCAGCTTTCTTGTAGGCCCCCTTTAGGTACTGGAAGGCTGCTGGAAGGTCTCCCCGGAGCCTTCTCTTCTCCAGGCTGAACAACCCCAACTCTCTCAGCCTGTCTTCATAGGAGAGATGCTCCAGCCCTCTGGTCATCCTCATGGCCCTCCTCTGGACTCGCTCCAACAGATCCGTGTCCTTCTTATGTTGGGGGCCCCAGAGCTGAACGCAGTACTGCAGGTGGGGCCTCACGAGAGAGGAGTAGAGGGGGAGAATCACCGAGAATCACCTCCCTCGACCTGCTGGCCACGCTTCTTTTGATGCAGCCCAGGATACGGTTGGCTTTCTGGGCTGCAACTGCACATTGCCAGCTCATCTTGAGCTTCTCATCCACCAATACCCCCAAGTCCTTCTCCTCAGGGCTGCTCTCAATCCATTCTCTGCCCAGCCTGTGTTTGTGCTTGGGATTGCCCCGACCCAGGTGCAGGACCTTGCACTTGGCCATGCTGAACTTCATGAGGTTGGCACAGGCCCACCTCTCAAGCCTGTCAAGGCCCCTGTGGATGGCATCCCTTCCCTCCAGTGTGTCAACTGCATCAAGCAGCTTGGTGTCATTGGCAAACTTGCTGAGGGTGCACTCAGCCCCAGTGCAGATGACTGCGCACATATAAAGCACAGTATTGCATATGTACTGTATTACATAAGACATGACGCTACTACACTCAACTGAAAGGAAAAATTATTCACTTGCTTTTAAGAGTATGACCTGAACATAAAGAGGATTTCATCGAGGCACTCATCTTTTCAGACATTCAAGTTTCTCTTTTTGAAAACTAGCTTACTAAGAAAGTGGAAATAATTTCAAACAACCCAATAGCCAGACTTGCAGGTCAGCTACATTTGTGGATTCTAGCTAACATACTACGAACCAATTTGTAGTTTGATGTGAATGGGGCTTTTTTCCCCAAGATGAAAATGGAATTGTAATAACATAATGATTTAGAAGAGCAGGGCTCCGCTGAACACACTGAAAGGGGATTCTAGACAATTAGCCAGAGGCTGCAATACATCTGGTGGTTCACTAGGCAGTTCTAGGTACCTCCTTCTACATACAGCCAATTAAAGCAAACAGCTGTTTCATTTCAGCTCTGATGAAAAACAATACTCTTGTGGCAATCTCGACTTCATCTTTACAAAAAAAACAGAACAAAACAAAAACCCACGAGCACCTCCTCAACTCATAGTTCTTCAGAAATACACATCTCCTGACATTAAGGATCTCCTCTCAACGTAATTCCACTATCACAAATGTACAAAAAGATCTGCTTCTATGAACATTACCTTCTTAATTAAGCAATCTTACAAATAAAAGAGAGATTAAGAGACTGACATTCTCTACAAAATAAGACGATTTTCTCACCCCAACAACCTAGAATAAGATGCCATGGACCTGTCAGGTCAGGGTGCTTTAATGTCATCATCTTTCTAAATGGCCAGAATTTATTTTTATTCACAGACCAAGCGCCTCCGATGTTGCCTGTTTCAGTACTGCTACCCCTAAGGAGCTGGGTGGATGAATGGGACGTTTTCAGGAACAGATGCACATAGCCAAAGATCAGCAGCCATTAACAGGTAAGCCAGTCACTACAAAAACAGGCAAGCACCGATGTCATCAACCTAACACAACACACCCTTTTCTTTTGTTTTTACAGGCAGAAAAACAAAGTGTAGAGAAGTGGCTAACCTTGTACAGCACAGGTTACAGCACCAAAATCTCAAGTCTCAATCCCAACGTCTGAGTAGCAACATTCAACATTCCTGTTGAAGGAAAGGAAAACCAACAGTTTCTTAAACTAGTTTTAAGAATGTGTCTGTAATTCTCTAGGAGAACAAAAGTGACATGACCATTGTTTCCAATAAATACCATTGTACAGAAGAGGAAAAATGTGCAAGGTTTCTCTTTCCCTCCCTCTCCATTTTTTCCACTCATTCTAAAATTGATAAACAAATTGACTAAGTATTACCGTCTTGGGAAAATACATAATAAAATTCTTCCACTAAGCATGGTACGCATTAAAATCACTAACTACTGCAAAGGAATTCCCTTGCAGACACATGTTCCACAAGGTTCCATTTTATTTTCATTAATACAATTGTAATCCAAACTAGCATGAGTATAATAGTCATCTGGGTCAGACTCCTCATATAGGGAAGGCAGGGGGATGATGACAACTAGACATGCTTTCAACATACTATTTTTAACTCTATTGAGCATTAAAAGAGATTAAATAAACAAAGAGCTAAATTAAACTAATACCATACCAGCCTTCCTGATGAAAAACAAAAAAGAAAAAAAAGAGGAAAGTGAAGTCAGTTACCTAGTGAAAGACAATGACTATGAAATTTTTCATGAAGAAAAAAAAATTAACCATGGCCTTGAGGCCTACGAACCTTGTGGTTGCTACTGCAGAAAGCAACAATTCAGGAGAGTGAAGAAGCAGACTACTGCAAGGAAGATACCGTCCTTTCTGCATTGTCAATATTCTGTTTACAACATCAGGCCAAAGCCAAAACTTAAAATCTTACAGGGACTGTTTGCAGCACAAAATGATCATCCATTCTTTTCAAATAAATGTCAATTCTCAGCATGCTTATGAAGTTCAGCCTGAACTGACTCAAATAAAGACACAAACTCTAGAGCATGAAAGTTTATTAGCACCATTACCTTCACCTATTAGCAAACAGGGTTTGAACTGCTATACCAGACACCGAGATTTGTTTCCTGCATTAAAGGTAACTTCCAGCCAAATGGAATCAAAAGTATCTGGGAATCACAACATTTAAATCACTGAAGTCCTTTCCTATAATGCGAGTGAACAACCTACAGAACGGCTGAGAAAATGGAAACAATGCTTATACTGAAAACTTTAATGGTAGATTCATCTTAGGCAGAGCAAGCATTTTAGACTGAAATCCAAGCTCCAACATAGGTAAGGCAAACTGTAACTTCACTTTAACTTAAGTTTTCCTTAGAAAAATTCAAAATATACTCTTTCTTATGACACAATCCAAAGGATTTTAAACCCTCAAAACTATCCAAAGAAAAATCTAAGGAAAAAAAAATCTCCAAGACCCTCCGGAAACGAATGTTATTTTTAAAAGATCTAAGATTTCATCTATGCCAGGAAATAAGTGCTAATACAGACTTATCGTACACAAGCTATCACATTGCTAACCAGTACTGTTATATCAGCAAACTTGCCATGAAGAATTCTCCTAGAACTTTGAAGAATTTAAAAATCAGGCTACAAACGCATTTTCTAAAAGTAAGCTAAAAGGTACAAGTCATTTTTGCACTGAGACTACGTTAAATTTGTTCAGCTAAACATTCTTTGTATTTCATAGCAAAAGCTAGAAATCCCCCTCTGCTTTCTAAGAACTGCTATATATTGTTGAAGAACTGTATTTTTACAAAATCAAACAAAAGCTATTATAAAACACTATTAGGCAGCACACGACTTCTCAAATTTATGAAAAAGCAAGACAAGTCTCAGGCTTGAGACTTGCAGTACTGTCTAATTTTCAATATAATATGAAAATAAATACACAATGGCTGAATAAAGGTCTGAAGAAGGCCTGAGTTATCTCATACTTCTTTTACACTCGGATGTCTTCTTAGAAACCACGCACAGTAGCTTGCATTTTCAAGAGGTGCCAAAATTCTTGAGAACAGTGGACTGACTGCAAGTCATATTACGCACATATAATCTCAAGTACAGGAAGAGAAGAAAAAAGGTAGTATTCAAGAACAGACAGAACATATACAGTAAGATAGCTGATTTCAAATTACTCGCCAAGGTTCTTAAATCAGAGATACTGCACTGAGAAACAATCAGCAGTAAATGTAATTTTTTCAAAGTCATTACGAGAATTTATTTTGGAAGCAAATACACCAGAAAAATATTATAAACACTGCTCAATATTTACTAAAAGCATTCAGTGGCACAGTTTCTGGTTTGACTGCGATCAAGTTCAAGTGACAAATAAGCTATCAATATTACTTCTCCTCCTTTTGTAAGGCCAAAGGAAGCCTCCAGCCTTGACACAACGCAACTTTCAACCAATATAACCAAAGCCGCTGATTTGTATGTTTTTAAATTTCTCTGATCAATTTAAGGAAGTTATCTCCATACATATAAACAAGGGTTGGTTTTGATTTTTATTTCCTAAAAATTTCAGTTTCAAACTGCATAAACTATTTATCACGTAATGTTCATTTGAATCTTCTGCCTTTAAAAAACACAGACATATACACTGATATTCTGAAGACTCAAAAAAAAATATCTGTATTTGAATTCAAATAAAATAATACTGGCATAGAACTTACATTTTCAGCTTCACTGAGTTGCCCCGCAGTGGGTCCCTTCTCATCTTTCCAAAACCACCACCGGTGGCATATTTAATAAAGATTTGGAGTTAAAAAAATTATAATAAACTCTTCTGTCAGGAAACCATACTGTCAAACGTACAAAATAGATGTCAGTAGAAGTGGGTGCTCCCTCCTGACAAAGGAATGATCAGAACACAAATTAAAATTGATATTTTGCTCACTGACCATGCAACTTTAAGCAAAGTTTTAACATTCAGCAACACATTTTTATTTTAATAGATTAAGTGTGGCTAACACTTTACTGACAAAGTATACAACATGCCAAGTCGAACTCACATAAGTTTTGCTAAGGACAGGAATACCTACTTGATTTCAGCTACGAATTTCTTACCTAAAAGAGATGACTTACATCAGGTAAGGAAATAACATAATGACAGCAGAATGAATTGAGAATAAAAGTAAGTTTCCTTACTTGTCATTCCACTCAGTTCTTCACCGCAGTTCTTAGCCATCTTTGAAAGTGTTTATATATCCATGCTGGTCAAGCAAAGCTTCATTCCATCATGTGGGGAATTAAGCAACAAAAACCTAGTACATCAAAATCAGAATACATTACCTTTACTTTACTTTTAGATACATCATTAATTTGCAGTGCTCTACCAATGCTAGAAAACTGCACTTCTACAGTTTTGAAGCACCAAAAAACTCCTAAACTACTGTGTCCACAATGAAGATGTTACGTTTATTCAAAGCCTGACTTAACTCCAGTGTACACATTAGCCTAGAGCACCTGACAACAGCCATGTTTTCCAATCAAATGAAAATCAATCAAAAAAAAAAAGAGCACACACACCTAAATCAGATAAAGAAATTTAAACAAATATTCATCACGCTCCTACTATGACAGATTGATGGCTCAATTACTTTAAAAGAGTATTTCCAAAAGATTGGAAAACTCACCTCCCATTTTGCATTTAACCACTTTCCACTGCTCCAAAGCATTAAGAATTGTCATCAAGGCATACATAACATTTCACGTAAGCAACAACTTTACAAAAAGGATCCAAATTTACAAAATAAAGGAGAGGTTGCAGGCAGAGAACTCTATTCATCCCAATCTCAAGCACGTGTCTTCACCAAATTTGCAAAAAACTACAAAAACAAATCTAGGAAAGACTGAAAAGCCATTCAACAATTTTACAGACCATTCCAGCTCTGAAGAGAAATTCAGTCTAGAAATAGAATGGAAAGGCGAAGGTGTCCCTGACAGTAGTGTAACACTACACTGTTTCCATTACTCACATTTCCACTTTCTCTACCAGGCTCTGTTAATAAATGCATTAAAATGCAAAGGTTACTTCCAGATTTGTTCTCTTGCATTTTTTGTATTTTTAAGTCTCATAAATGGAGCAAAACAAATACGTATTTAAATACAAGCACAAGAGAAAAAAAGAACAGCTAATCAAATCAAACCCAACCACTGTATTCTTAGTTTTCTTTATACAACACGAAGCGTTTCATTTCGGACAAAGCTCAGTCCCCTGTCTAAAAACAAGGTAGAAAAGGGAAGAAGAAAAGGAAATGCCTCCAGCAGATGTTTCTCAATATGCCTAAGAGTGGCAAAGGAGCCAGTTTGGGAGCTTTTTGCATTCTTTCATTTCTGACAGCAGCCAGTAACAGAACAGGACTCTCAAACCCTTTGTTATTTGATGTCAAAATCTATACCCAGCCAGACCAAAGTGCTTTGGAAAACACTTAAAGCATCTTTTCTGCTCTTTTCCTTCTCCCATTGGGTGTTATTTTCACATGTTCAGAGGGCTTCCTCTACTTCACCAGTTTTAACTAAGGTCTTCCTTTTCACAGAAAATTCTGTCAAAGCGCAAGACGCTGACTCACATGTCTTGATGCACTTGCTTTACACAATCCACTCTGCTAGGACGTTTTCCCTGCTCTTGTGATTTTTGAGCCTCATGTATGGCCTGTACCGTAGACAGATTCTTCCGAGGCAGCAGAAAATACATCTTGCTTTGAGTAAGAAACAAAAACTTTGTCCATCGAGTACAAACAAAGTTCAAGAGTGCAGAAACAGCACAGACTTATCCAAAGTAGGTGATCAGGAAGTAAACAGAGCTTTAAGAAGAGAGGAGCCCTGTTCTCTAGGACAGACTCAAAGGCTCTTCTCCGCATGGAGTGGAAGTTAACCTGCAGCGCCAGGTGTCAATTCTGCCAACTCCACCTCGCGCTGTGTCCTTTGAAGCCGGGAAGCAGCTCCTGCTAGAGGCCCACCGACAGGTGAGCGCAGGCTCCCAGAAGGCAGGCAGGCCTCCTGCTCCGTGCACATGATTAAAGCAACGAGGTAGGATGAGGAGAGACGGCACAAGCACAGCTACCCAAAAGCACATTCTCCAGCAGCACGACTGCTCATTAACAACTACTGGTTTTGTACTCTTCTTTCACTGGTCTTTCTCCTATCACCAGGGTTTTTTTCAGATGAAATCAGATTTCTAGCAGTTGAGCACTCTCACCACCAGCTTTTCTATGAGCCAGACACAGAAAGCTCATAGAAAACCTAGGGTATTCTCACCACCCATCTGTATTCCCCCAACGCTTTCTTAAATAACTGCCTCCACAAGGACCCCAAGCCCCTTCTTCTTGCTGCATGCAAAACACCAAAGCTTGGGACATGGCAAAAACAAGGGGCGTTGGGATTACCGGGGGTGCGGATACACAGCCTGACAGGCTAGAAAAGCAACAGGCAGCTGTCTTCCTTGTTTAGGCAGAGAGGGTTGGCTGGATGTTTCTCAGAAAACAATGACAATACCTGCCAAATGTCTTTCCAGCCTTAGGAGAGCCTAGAGATATAAATCCTTGTATGGCTTTCCACCTACGTCCTTTGGTAGCCTCCCACCTAGTGCACAGCCCTGCTGAAGGCCAGGGTTACCTGTGCCTTTGCCAAACTCGGTTTAGGGGGGAAGGCCTCCATGGGGCAGAGCTCTCCAAATACCTGGGCAGCCCCCAGTGCAGACCCCACATAGCTCAGCTGCTTTGCGGTGAGCAATGTCCAAGCCGCAGAGCAATGCATAAGGCTGGAACTAGTGAGACCAGACCAGTGGTTATGTTGGGGCTTCTGCAGTGAGTACTACTGCTTAAAATTGCGTTCCTGTTCCATGTTACAAAAGAGAGAGACAGAAAGAGAGAGGTATTTGAAAAGAGAAAAGGAAACTCCCGCCAGATGGAGCTGCAACTTGTTGACATTGTGTTTCCAGAGTCTGCCCCACAGTCACATTGAAGGGCAGTGAATAAAGTGAAAATTACCTCTCTGTAAAACTACAGTTCTTCTTCAGCACTAGAGAATTTCCCTGCACGTCCTCTCCAGCTGTACTTTCATACCTTTCTCTGAATGGCACTCATACAGACAGCACCGGCTGGAGCTCGTAAATCCAGATTTGGTGTCTCTCCGAATCGCTGGAAATGGTTTGTAATCTTTTATAAATTACAACTCCACTAAGATCCAAGTAAGAAGCTAAGATATAGTTTAATGCACAAAGTATTTGAGGCTGATTTAAAAAAAGAAAAAAGAAAATATAACAAAATAAAGCTGAGCAAGACTCTCCTAATGAGGTTAACTTGCTATATTCTCCCACATTAGTGCTTCCATTCCTCACAAGGATCTTATTGGTTTTTGCTGTGACTGAGACCTGGTCAAAGGATAAGCATTTATTTTAGTGCTTAGAGAACCAGCAAAGGGGCAGCAGCAGGGGTAAGGACCAGTTCTATCAGGATGTGAAGATATTGGAAAGGAGAAGTATTACTGAAGACAACAGGTGATGCTTATTATTATGGGCACTTACATGCAGGTGGCATTATGGAGGAATGAAAAGCAGAACATTTAAAGAATACTTAGGGTTTTCTGCACTGGCAGCAGTCAGGACTGGCAATAAATGCAAATGCTACTTCCCCAAATCTTGACTCGCATAGCTGTTGATGCAAATGAACACAGGTTTACTTTCTATTTCTAGTTGCTGTTGGAACTCTAAACACAACTGGGAACGAAAGGAAGCAGCTGACAGAGACTCGGATTCCAGAGCATGGATCTCCAGACCTACGCAGGCATCTAAGAGGGTTTCTGCAATGTCACCAGGTCTTGGTTCTGGTGCTTCCACTTACAAAAAGTTCTCAGCTCCACAACTTTCCCTCACGTCTGCTAAACAGAACATCTTGACGGTAGCACTGTCCAACCAACATTCTGCAGCATATCGTCTTCCTACCTCAAGTCTGTGATACATACAGTGCTGCACTCTGGTGATCCCCAGGTGCCACAGCTGAGTAACAGTCTCATACAGTTTCCAGTTCTGCAACTCCAAATGACAGTTTGTTGCACTGGGATAAAGCTGAAGCACCAGAAGTCTTTGGACTTCAGAATGGGCCCAAATACAAAAGCGAAACAAAGGTCTGTTCAGGTCTGCAGAAAGCACTTGCAAGAAGAGGACAATGATGAGATCGTGACTGCTGGAGGCTCAGAGCACAAGCTGTGCTGGAACATCAGCCAGATTTTTCACCAAGGTGATATCTAGTAACCAGTGGCCTCACAACAGTAGAGTCTACATAAGAAAGCCAAGTAGCCAGGTTAGAAAAAGACGGTGGTCCATGTGTAACAGCAACATGAGTACCACTCCAAAATAACTTCCCAAACAAGAATATACTACAGTGACACAAAACACACTTAGTACTGATTCAAGTTGCACCATACAATTACAACTCAAAAAAGGAAGCATGAAACCAAACCACATTAGGAAAGCAAGATAGGAATGAAAATGGATTATTCACGTAGACATCCTAAATATTTTCTAGGGAAAAAGAAATCCAGCCCATCACTTCCATTTCTGAAGCCACCAGACCAGATGCACAAAGCACATATGCAGCCATTACACAGCTATTAAAAAGAAAAAACTATTTTCAGCTTAATGTAAACCCACAGATAGATGACCTCATCCTTGTCCAGGAACATCAACTGAAAGCTTACAGCCTCCAAATGACTGTCACTACTTCCTTGACAGAGACTTAAACCTATCAATTTATCTTCAGAAAGTAGTTCACATGAGTTCACCTCATATGACGGGAAAAAAAGTCAGCCAGGTCAATTTAAATAGTTTTAAATAGTGGTTTGAGCTAACACAGACAATTTTTGAGACTGAACATGGATCAGTTACATAAATCAATCTGCCAGTTGATGAAAATCCCCAGTGGAGTCATGAGAAGAAAAAGCTAGAAAACGTAACCTCTTCCACAAGCACAGCTGGATTCAGGAGAAAATATCAATATACAGCCTTATTTAACAGTGAGAGGCAGTGTAACCGACAATTAATACCCTAGTGACATTTTTATAGTAGCAGAGCCTCTGTAGTAAAAATGATGGCATCAGCTTCCTAAAACTCAAGAATTAATAATTTAGACACTTTTACCAGCACTGAATTCATGCACAGAACTCTATCTAAAATAATACGACTGACTCTTTTGGCCATTTAGCTACATACAGATCAGCACACAGGTAGGAGTCAAAGACAACAGACCATGAAAGGCCTCAAAACTACAACCCTGCTAAGTTCCTACTACAATATAATTATACACTAATTCAAGACAATAAAACTGTCTTTTGTAAAGCAGATGAGGTCACAGGTAAGGAGCCACCTACATCAT
This sequence comes from Chauna torquata, assembly GCA_013399475.1. NCBI lineage: Eukaryota > Metazoa > Chordata > Aves > Anseriformes > Anhimidae > Chauna > Chauna torquata. The sequence continues at coordinate 368,569 of VXAL01012999.1, read as the reverse complement.
AAAGTGAAACAGCTGCAAACATGCCGTGGACGTTCCCAGAAACCATGCCTAGGCTCACATTTTTGTCGGGTACTATTGCACTTTCACATCTGTAACACTAAGATTCTCACTTCCATCCTACATCAGTGCCTTCCCCAGCTGAAATGTTCTGATGTTAACATAACAGAGGGAAAGTTCTTAAATAAAGAAACAAACTGAATATAAATGAGGCCACAAAAAACACAGGTAAATTTCACAGTTTAATAAATAAATAAAACCACACAACAGGAAAAAGCCTACAAAGAAGAAATTAAAGGATTTTTGAGACATGCTTTCATGCTGTAAGATTTCCTTCGTAGGCTCTTCACGTGGGCATAGTCTACAGCAACACGAACTACTGCAACTTGAAAGTGCTGCAAACACATGACGCACACGGGCCCTGCCCTACTAATGGTGACTGTACCCCTGATGAATCAGGGCTAAAACTCTCTGTCATCATTACAAATGTATACCACACCTTTTTTCTGCCCTTCTGTAATTTGCTTCAGGTTTACATCTTGACCTCTGGCTCTCCAGTCATATCCTACACGACATACTATCGACAGCTTTCATTTCAGTTAAAGGTGAAATGTATGAAGAATAACTTGATTATCATCCTTGTTCTGTTTACCTGAAATCTCCAAAATACTTTTGGAGGATTTGTGCTTAAGCTCTGTATGAATTATTCTCATCTTTTAACTGCATGGCCCTACTGAAATCTTCATAAGATTTGAGATGCATTCTCAACTTTGTGAAAGAGTTTGTGTTAAAACATTTTAAGCGTCTCTTAGAGTCAAACTGTTCTTGGTCATTTAGAATAAGAGTTTAAAAAGTAATATACAGGAAAATAAACAGTACTTTTTTCTCTTAAAAAGCCAGGCTCCTCCAAATTCCCAATGGAACTGTAGACCATGCCCAAAACATTCAGGAATACTATGCCTCAAAGGACGCATCTTAAATGACCACACAGTAAACACGTTCCAGCATTTTCAGACTGTTCAAAACAGTCCCTTCAAGTACTAAAAATAAATAAAAAATAAAATAAATAAGTCTTTCGATTTGCTCTTGCACGGGGTGGATTTAACTTGCTGGGTCTACTCTTGGGAGAAGTTTTTAAGGCCTACGCTGCACTGCGCACAGTTTGCTGTTCAGGACCAACGGGGAAACCCTTCCTCCAGCAGCCGGTGGCTCTCTCCACAGGCCGCGGCTGCTGGCAGGGCCAGGCCGCGGCCCTCCCCGGGGCTGCGGGGGAGAAGGCGCCGGCGTTCCCGTGAGGAAGGCCGACCACCTCGGCCGCCGCCGAGCACGCTTACAGGCTAATGGGCGAGGAAGAGCCACAGGGTAAGCAGCAGCAAGGCCCGCAGGAAGGCCCCTGGGCTGAGCACACCCGAGCTCCGGAGCAGCGGCCCCAGCCCCAAATCGA
>VXAL01012999.1:332701-348193 GCA_013399475.1 Chauna torquata | reverse complement strand
GGGGCAGCGGCGGGGGGCTCTGCCGGCGCGGCAGGAACCGGGGCCTTCTGCGAATTGAGGGTTAGAAATGGAAAAAGAGGGTTAGAAAGTCGTTTCTATTCTGCTGAACTTTTGTTTTCTGACCGATAGAGGCCGGTAGAGGACTGTGCAGAAGGAAAGTTTATAACCAGCAGCACCAGGATGGACTTCCCGGCTACCCAACCAAAACCTACCGCCGATGGTAAACTCATCTACTACCCTCCTGGAGTGAAGGAGATCACGGACAAAATTACCAACGATGAGGTGGTTAAACGGTTAAAGGTGAGCGATCCCGAGCCCTCTTCCCTGCAACTTTCTTTTAAAGTAAACATTTCGTCACAGGAGAGGAGAACTGCCAGAGTTTTCTTGTCGTGGTTGAAATGTCTCCTTCTTTCCTACAGACCTTTATGGGAATACTGCTTCCTTGCTTTTCCTTAAAAGAGGAGTCGTTTGTGTAATTCATGACTGTCCTGGTGTGTTCTCTCAAAACCAGAGTTGATACAGTAAACTGCTAATTTGTACGTGAAATACATCCATGGTGTTGGAGAGAGGTCTGAAGTGGAATCAAAAGTAACAATTGCAGGATATATCATCAAAAGTATTTATGGGCAAGCTAGAAGACGTCTTTGGGTTCCAGCAGAGCAAGATACAGTGGGGTGGGGGAAACAACTAGATCTAGTGCAGGGTATTCTTGACCAAAAAGGTAGCACTGTTTACAGACAGCAAAAGTGAATTTCTGGAATTCATAGGTGGAATTTTGAAATTGTTTCATATGTAAAAATGCATCAGATTTTGCAGTTTGATACAACTCATGTGTCTTTCCTATTCAGTATAACTGGTGGTTGGCAAAGTTCCTAAATTTTCATAAACAAAAGGAATTGTTGTAAAAGCATCTTCTGTGCTTGTTTGACAGCATCCTGGGGGACTGTGAGGCTTAGCTCTGTTTTTTATTTTTTTAATCTGCTTTTCTATTAGAAGCATGAAATACTATGATATGGTAGTATTACTTCTTTACTCTATGCTGAAAATTGATCAATGCTTAACTATACTTTCTGATATTGGCCCGGCTCACTTGTTAACACCATAGTCTTTGGACCAGAAAGTTGTCGTAACCTGGGATTTGGTCCTGTGCCCAGGGTGGAGATGTAGTAATGATTCTTCTGAGATCAGAAATATCCTCTCATCTGAGGATGTGTTTCCCATCACAATCATAACGCCACAAAGACTGAAAAACAGAAGCTGTGGTCTTGGCTAGTCACTGAGTATGCTGAAAAATGTCTTAACTGTAAATGTGAAGAGACTATAGGCTTTGTCCTATGCTCTCAAAGCAGCAAGGCGTGTCAGTTGTTTCTTGGAAAATGAGCCATGTTGTCCAATTGCAGTTTTGAAAATTGTCTGTTGAATCCAAGAGTATAGTCTGGTATTTTCAAAACTCCAGTGGAATATTGCCAGTTACAGAAGAAGAACCTAGAGCTTTGTTTGGACAGAGACCTTGAATCAAAGTCTGTGTGGAATGGGGAGGAATGCAGTTTTGAGACCTTCATGCTAAATGGGTATTTTATTTTGTCCCAGTTGGAGAACTTGCAATGGTGAGGCATGCCATCCTGGGTAATAGAAATAATAGCATTTCAAAGTCATACATATGTGTTTCACAGAATTCGCATGTTTGTGTGTTGGACATAACTTTCAGGCTAAGAGAAGATTTTTTTTTTCCTGTAATTTTTAATGAAGTGCTGTTAAGGAATTCAGATGACCTCAAGACTGTAGACTAACTTTAAATGGGAGTAAATACTTTGTAAGTGGCCCCACTGTCACCAAAGCAACAGAGAAGGATTTTTCTTCTCTTATTGGTACTGCTTAATTGAGTTTGAGGATTTTTTTTTTTGATCAGATATTCACTTTACTGAAGCATCAAGAAAATTGGAAATACTAGTTACTGCATTTTAAAACTAAACCAACAAATATTTTTTCTTTGTTTTTGCATAGACATGTATAATCCTTGTGTATGAAATCCAAGCTTATTTATGTCAACTTGATTTATAGAAAAAAAATCACATTGGCATGTGGGAATATTATTATGATGCAGTACTTGGGATGGAAATGCTTGAAAAAGTTTCGTTCAATTTAAATATAACTTTCCAGAGCTTTGAATATGACTTAATGATAAAAGCCAGCTTTAGCAGGATATACAAACTCAGGCGTGTTTTGATCCTTGCAGCTGCAGGTTTGTTGCCTTGGCCATGGGATGACCTAAAGATGCTCTGTGTGTCTTTTTTTAGAAGATGCATGTGTAACTTGGTGTTTGACCACCAGTCTTTGGGTCAGTTCTTGCAAATGTTTGTTCTCTAACTTAGTAAGTTCATGGTCAACTTAACTGGCTACACATTTGTGTCCATACTAGCAACTTTCCTGATATCACATCTGTATTTTTGTGTCCAGGCCTCTTCTCATAATGAAGGCTTTTCTTATTATTGGAACTTGAGACGTTCTGGGCACCTGTCCCACAGTGCCTGAGCAGCAGCTTTTGTGCCAAGGACTTTTAAAAAGAATGTTTTTTTATCCTTTCCCTCCTTCTGCTTGGGGTTGTGGGTAATGAAATGTAGGCCAGATTCATTTACAGTGTTTTGATATATCTGTATGATAACATTAGCACTGTCCTGAAAATGGTAGTATTGAGAATTTTAAAATCAGCGTGTGCCTTCTGAGCAATGTAGAAAGGAAAAGCCTCTGAATTGCATATGTATGTTGGTCGAAACACCAGGAGTTGAGGTACTTAATGGTGTCAAAGGTGTTCTTTGGTGTGTTAGGTTACATTGGTGGATCAGTGCTTTCTTGGAGTGGGATGGTACGCTACATATAATTTCAGGTATTAAAGAAGTGATTTTAACTGTGTTGTGCTATGGTTGGGGACAAGCGTCCATTTAATAGATCCAATTAAGTATTAGCCAAACTAGGCTGCTAGCAAGTAGCGGTGTTGAAACTTACTGCTAAATACTTTCGCTACAAAATGATTTTTTTAGGCTAATATTCCTCTTTACAATGCCTCAGTTCATTATATAGCAATGCTTTCAGTGAGGTAAATCAAATGTTTGTCAATTTAGTAAGGTTTGTGGCAAGAGGTAATGTCTTTTATTTAACTGAGTGATAGAATGGGAAAACAACAAACAGTTCAAAGTCACCCAAGTCCTTCAGGTCTCAAATCAAACCATCAACTAAATACAAGTTGAGAACAATTGTGCTATCAGTATTATATTTCTTCCTTTAAGATAGCTGAAGGAAGTTTTAGAAACTCAACATCTGCTGTCCTGCAAGGGTTCTCTATGGCCTCAAAAAAAAAAATTGACTATTGAAGTTTTTCAAAATTGATTGTATTTTACTGCCTTGTCAAACTCCAGACTTATATATTATTGTCAGTAAAATATCAGATTTCAGATACACTTTCTTTGGTCACAAGAAAATATTTTGATGTAGTTTATATATAACCATGTCATCATTGCGAGTAAGATTAATAGTAGTGTATTTGATTGTCACGTATACTTAAAATAGCCCTATCAATCCAAAATGCATAGTTTCTCAGAGACTGACTTTCTCAGAGCCTTTGTATGCAAAGCGAGAGCTGCCACTGAAAGATGTATCTCTGCGGCTTGTCTCCCTGCCTCTGTTCTCTACCCTCTTTGCAAGCTTTTTTTTTTTAACCGCATGGTAAAACTGATGGGTGAACAGATCTGGGTTAAAACTTAGGAGAAAAAAATACTGTGTTAATTTTAGCCTGAATCATTTTCTTGCCTGGTTTATTGCAAGAGCTCACAAACGCTTGTGCTGGCACAGGGGAGAAGACAACTTCTTTTGTGGCAGTCCTGCCTTGGTGTTGAAGAAACTTCAGAGTCAATTTCAATGCATAAGTTTGCAAACATAGTGTTTTGAGGTAGTTCTGCAGAAACTATACAAAAGTCCCTATTTCTATCTTGCATGTTAAATTTTTTCTGTAGAAGAAATAATGTGCAGCGACGAGTTCCGATTTAGATTTGTATCAATAATGATACAGTTTGATAAAGTGCATGACAGATCTGTAGGAAAAAAAGGAAAGTATAGTGCAGTGTTTATTTTGTCCCAGTTATAAACTCATAAAACTCATAAAATATGTAAAAAGTACATTTAATCCGACACTAAAGATATGGAAGTACAAAAAAAGAATTGAGTGATAGATCTGTTTCAGTGTAGAGATTTTTAACAAAGCCTTAAGGCAGTGTAAAAAAGTTTTTGTGAAATTAAGAGTACCGTAGGTTAGAATTTATTGAGGGTGATGCAGTTCTTCTTTGTCGTAGCTATGGTTAGCATTCTGTTTTCTTTGTTTTTTTTTCTTTTTTGGGGGGGGGAGCGATCTTCCTGTAGTTTTACAATCAGTCCAGTAGTCTTGTTGCTTTTCCCGTGGTGACAGTCTGGCACAGTATTTTCTGTGAAAGTTTCCTTTTATTCCACCCCTCTTTCTCCTCTAATTCTCCCTCTGCTGCCCCACCCCAAGGCCTAGCTTGTGATCCTCTGGAGTAGTTATCACTCTTAGTGTGCCTTGAAGTCTTCCTTATCTTGTCCCATGGCATTTTTAAATTATGGGATAAGTATTTGTGCCAGGGTGAAACAAACACTCCCTATCCTTCCCATTGTCCTTCTGTATGCTCCTCTGGTTATTAGATGTTGGCCTCTTTCTAGTTGGGCCTGTTGTGATTTTATCTGTGGAAGATTATCCTCATATCACTGGAAACAGTTAATGCCAATGATTTATTATGCACAGATATTTTTTTAGGCATCTGTTACAGAATTTTAAAATCGACAAAGGTTGCTTTTTTTGCTATTTAAATGTTCTGGAGTAGGCTGGAGGTATGTTTGAGGGGGGGAAAAAAAACATTGCTCTTTACTTGCCTGATACTTCTGTATATGGCTGTTATTTGGGATTGTGTAGTGAGCTAGATGGACCTTTGGTCTGCTTTGGCTACGCTTATGTAGTTATTTTAAAGGAAACTTTAAAAATATATAAATTAGAATATCATCTGGGAGAAGCAAATCTATTTTATACTGTCATACACTGGAATTTGGTATGTTTGAGGGGGGAAAAAAGTATCCATATTAAGTATGTTGGATTGTATTAATTAATAAATACTGTTTGCTGGTAAGAGATGACAAGTATTTTCATGGCTTAGACCTCTGACTTCCACGTACGTATGTGCTTAAATTTAAGAATTATAAGTAGTTTTGTGGAGGTCGTATTGCCAGGTTATAGAAATGATCCACAGATAATTATTCTAACACTTTTTAAACTTCCATTAATTGTATTTAACTGCAGACTGCAGTTTGCAATGTTCTTGAGCTATTGCTGGCCACATAAGCCTAAAGCCAAATTTCTAATTTGAATTTGCTCATAGTTTAATCTTTTTAATTAGTTTGACTCCTGTAACAATCAAGTTTTTCATTAACTAGGACAGGCCACTAGTCAGAGAAGAAGAAATTATGTTCTGATTTTTTTTTCCAATGGAATATTAGCTGTTTGCTTTGTAAATGCCCCAATTTTATCAATCCTTGGAGAAATAGGCTGTGTAGATCCACCCAGATGTTACTTTATTTCAAACTGATTGATGATGAGATCTTTTTTCTTTATCTGATAACTTTCTGTTGTAGCATCAGTAGTTAATGGTAATTTCACGTGTACAATATCATTCTAATGGTGTCGTGGCAACAAAAAGATAAGTATATTGTGAAAGAAAAGCAGTCCCAATTTGAGAGGGGAAAAACCAAAGTTTGCTGAATTAGACATGGTAACTTCTGATGATTGACCACTGAAATGGACAGACTAGTTCAGAAGTCCTCACATCCTCGTTTATTCTAGTCAAACCTTTGAAGAATTATTAATTTTATTATTGTGCTTAGTGCTTTTTTGTGAGGTGAGGGTATGATGTGAACCCTAGTTTAAAAGATGGGGATTTGAAGAGCTACTGAAAGGAGAGGTGGGAAAAAATAAAAAGGCAAGCTGGCTTCGTATGCCTGATTTGGCATCTAAATCGGTCTAAAATGTGACTTCTGAAGTGACTGTGCATTTTGTTGCATTTTACCCATTCAGAACACAAGTTCCTTTGATTTCAGTTACAATTCTTGAGTGTTTAGCGCTTCTTTGGAGCAGGCCTCCTTGTTTCTGCTTAGGAACCCAGAAAATGACAAATGTTTTCTGGGAAAAGTTTGTTACAGGTTGTTTAGCCGGCATCATATAGAAACTTTGTAATAGGTGGCAGGATAGCATACAAGTCTCCAGGCTCAACTCTTAACACATGGCACAAAACATTTCTTTCCAGTGATACTTTCCTTCAGTTATGGTCTTCCAGATTTGATGAATAAGAAAGGTGGCTGCTGGGCAATAAGCTCCTCTACTAAGCAGCCTTGCTTAACTCCAGAGCAAGTCCTTTCTGTGGACTGGAAGGTCAGTATTCTTCAAGCTTTGTTTGTTTGTTTGGCTGTTTTTTAAAATACGTGTAATCACTTAGCAAATACTGTATTAACATTAGGATTGAGGAGATCGAACAAAGGTTAGATAAGTATAGGTTTGTTTACCTTGGAAAAGAGGTGAATTGTGATAAAAGCATACAAAATAACTAATGACACCATAAATTAGGAATTTCTGCCCCCCCCAAAAAAAAGCATTGATTGAAATCAAAAGGTGAAACAAAAATTGTTGAAGGTCAGATATTTCTCAGGATCTTACTGGAAGGTTGCGGCAGAGCAGAGCTGAACTTAGGTTGCCATTGGTACAAGTAGCATGCTTTAATCATGTAAATCGCTTACTTTGGGTGGGTGTGCCTGGCAGTATGTATTTTTGTGGTATAATGTAGGAGACTCCTTGTGTATTCAAATATTTTAAACAAAGCTTGGTTACAAAATCCTTGTCATATCGCTGCATTCCTATGAGGGGTTTGTATGCATAAGTGTAAAACAGCAGTAGTTTTAGCTATGCTTAAAGTCTCATAAATGAAGTGTTAATTTTTATTTTATTATAGCACTCTTGTGAGATTATCTCTTAGTTTGCAGACAGTAGTACAGAGATGATTGATAGGAAGGGAAGTGAAACATCATCTGAGGTTACTTTTATTCCTTGTCTGCTTGAATCAATTCATATTATTTTGTCTGCTTAATGGCTATGTGCATCTTTTGGTACCGAAAAGGAAAAAATAAATTAGCAGATCATTGGTTCACGGTATATATTAGAGCCATTTTAGTTCTTAAAGGAACCAAACTTGTGTCTAGATCCCAATCCATGTTAAACATTCTTCATATATGAAGTTCTTCCAGACTGCAATATCTTCTTAACCGCCATTGTTACCTATAAATCTAAAACACATGCTTATTATTGGTGTCACTCAAAGCAGTGTGTGTTTGCTGACTCTGCAGCTGCAGTAAACTAATGAACTGTATTCCCACTGCTATGCTGACATCAGAATTTGGCTATTGCAAAGATGTCTTAAGCATGATGAAGTACTGTTAAAGGTAAAGAAAGACGGAATGGGTGCAAAGCATACTCCTGCTCAGAAACGAAGGATGAAAATTTTGTGCTACCTAGATAGCGTGGAATATCTTAAATGTGTGTTTTGTTAATGTGAGACAGATAATATGTACTTATCTGATAGAGATGTCAGAACTGCAGTTGAGGATCAGTTTTGCAGCCATGGTGGGGGAAAAATCCATGCAAATTTACTGTGAGGAGTGGTCAGCTTTTTTGATGTCTTAGGTATTCTCAAGTGAGTGCCCGTTTCTTTCTAGTTGTTTATTAATGTTACCCGTCTTCATGATACTCTATTGTCTTCCATCAGTACAGCCTGTTACCTTTGCTGAAACACTATTTGGTGTGGTCACTACCAATTTTAGGCCTTATGTTATGTTGTTAGAGTTGCATTTTAAATACCTTATTGTAGAAATTGACGTCTATCTCCAGATTTGTCAAAACTTTCCAAGCTGTTGAGGAAGTAGTTTTTACTGGCAAAATACATTCATAAGCATTAAGGAAATGTATGTCTTTTCTATTTAAAAACATCTTTTTTCAAATTGATATGGAGAAGGAGAATGAACATTTTAAAAGAAATCTGTAGAAATCAAATACTTTTGGAGTCTCCCCTACCACCCCCCCTTCTGTACTGGGTACAGCACCTGAAAAATGCTTACACTTTAGTATTAATGTTACTTTGCAGTCACTAAAGAATTCCCTTTCCTCTGCAATTGTAGCCTCTGTCTTTCTTACAACTTTCTGTGGAAATAACCTGATTGACCATCAGGGAATAGCTTTAGATTTGCAGATTTACAGTAATATATTTTAATATTGTGTGACCTACTGATCTTGAAGCTATCTTATTACTGTATCTAACATGAGAGACCATTGAAATACCAACTTCAAACGTGTGCTTACTGTGAAAATCTTATTACTGTAGCTTTAAGTGCCTGAGAATTAATGTCTCAAAATTTGAAAAAGATGGAAGTAAACACTTGAATTTAGGAAGTGCTTAATATAAAGACCATTTATAGTTTGCGCCTTGTGAGTGGATTGTCTGATGCTATAGTGTGGGTGTGAAAAGAAGTTTGCTGGAATAAGTTGCTGTTCCTTATTAAAAGAAAAAAAAAACTGATTGACTTTACTTGTGTTATCCTTTTAATGGAAGGAAAATGCTATCAGATTTTTCCCCTTAAAATTTTTATTCTACCTTCAGGTAGATAGTGGTCAAAGTAGGGTAACGCCTGTTATTTTGATATAATTTTGTGTTTTAACTGTCATCTTCTTCCATTCCTGCTTTAAATTTATAGGCATGTGCTTAATTATCCAAAATGCAGTAATACTTCTCCATAATAAACTAATTATTGAAATTTAATCAAACCATAGTCATAATTTAGTAGGGAGTTATTTAAAATTAAATTTTGAGTAACATGAAAATTGTTCTGTTCTTGTGATTTAAAAGAATAAAACCCAATACTCAGTCACTTAACTCTAAATAACTGCAGTGCCTTTCTGCGGGTTTTTGTCCTAATGCCCTAGTCGGTTAGAAAGGTGATAACTTTAAAAAAAAAAAAAAAACCTTTGTTTAAATGAAATGCAAAGAGGAATCATTCAGAAATTATGCCCTTTGTTTGTGCAGCGACACAATGTATTGTAGGATAAGTGAAAGGAAGTCTTAGTTCTTAAGCTGTTCCAGTAATAAGAATGATGTGAAGTAGACTTTTCTTAGTTTTGATGGTAGAAACAGAATTCAGCATTCTGGGAGGAGGTGGAAGAGGTATGTATGTGTTGTTGTTGTTGTTGTTGTTTCGTTTGTTTGTTTTTGACAGGTGTTTCTTTCTCAGAATTGAATTGCTGCAGCGTTAACATTCATTTGCTAAAAAGCAAAGCGAAAGGAAAAGCAAGAAAATTTTAAAGATTTTTGCCGAAAACAAGTTTATTTAAATACCTTATTCAGTCATCCTTTGTAAATGTAGATGATATGTGCCATTATTTCTGCAAAACTTCTAATCCATCTCTTCTCTAAAGCTCCCACTTCTGCTATCGACAGTAAAATTTCAGTGGCAAGAAAAGTAGTGCTATTTTTGCTTGTATGAAGTCAGTAAGTGAGGATCTAGGAGTTGCATTTGTGAGCTGTTAGTGACATTTTTTTCTTAGAAAACGTATATATAGAATATGAAAGTAGGCATGACTCTGCAGCGTAAGGGAAATTGGGAAATCTGGAAATAAGACTTCAGCTTTGTTCCAGTTGGAACTGGTAGTCTAGACTGCTGTAAAATCCTAAGAATTTTGCTTTAGGAAATAGGAGGTTTCACCAAGTACTGAAACTATATCTTTGTAGAATATATACATGTTGGTACAACTGGAAGTAAGTCAGTTGAAAACCTACTAAGTTTTAAAAAACTGTCTTTGAACTGGGAGTAAAAACCAACTTAAAGGCTCTTTCTAAACCTCTGGGAAGTGGTGCAGCATGTAACATTTTCCGAAGTTACTCTTTCACTCACAGCCTTTGTTTCCCTGTAAAGGTTAAAACATCTTCAGTCAGATTACAAAGTAGAACAGCTGCCATTTAAGTTTGTTTCATTTTGACATCTTTACCTATCCATCTTAGTTTCTGTTCTGATGTGCGTTGAAGCATTGTGGTCTGAATTTGTTACCACATTCATGTTCTCCACTACAGTTTATCTAGCCGTGAAGCTGATTTGAGAGACTTCTTCAAAGACTCTTACACAGGTTCTGCCTCCTGAGAAATTGTGCAGTGGAACTGTACCCTAATTCACACTGGCTTTAAATTCTTCAGAGTCATTCCTACTTCAGTCCATATGTGGGCTGCAATGAGTATGAAAGTTCCTGTACACTAACTGATATAATGCCTGTCAGCACTTTGGTGAAAAGGCTGCATCATGCAATACCCACATAAAATTCACTTTATAAAATTTTGAGATGATCAGCTAATTTTAAATGAGAAAATATTAATTGGTAGCATTTCTGCAGGATTTATTGAGGGTTTTCCCACTGCTTTTCATCATCTTTGTCAATCGTTTGCTCAAAAAAAAAAGGCAACAACAACAACAAAAAACAATTGGGGGCAGAAATAGTTTCAGCAGCAAGGTGAAAAGGTAGATGGGTAAGTAATGACAGGTTAGTTCTGCAGAGTGTTTTGAGTTAGTTTAGTAATCTAAGCTGACCTGCACAGCGGGTATTTTAACATCGCCAAAAGCAAGTTAGTTTATCTAAAAACAAAATTGCAAGTCCTCTTTACTGAGTGCCAAAATTGTATTTCAGAAGCTTATCATTCTGACAGTGTTCTTCCTAACTACTTTGACTCCTGTAAGCTGATGCTGCTACTGAAGGACACAGTTTTTCATCCTTACCGCTGCTGCCATTGCTGTTCAGGGAATACCAATTCAAAGTCATTTACCTTTTTCGAGTCAGCAGCTCTCTCAAAGTTGTAGAAACAAGTCAAGCTTGTGAAGAGCAAGAACAGATAAGTAAAAAATAGAGGTATGTAGTGACTGGAGGAGGGGGTGGGGAGCAGGGAAAATAATAAAGTTGGAAAGTATGGGGTTGCTATACCAGTAGCTGGAGGATTACCCTTAATCTAACCCCGCTGTGCTTCACTCTGCTGGAATGTGTGGAAGCACAAACACCAAAGCCAGTGCTTTGAGCCAGAGAAGCAGTCTTACTTGCTTGTGGGCCATCCGTTTCCAGCGTGCCAGCCCAGGTGTGTCTGTGGCCTGCAGGATACTGGATTGTGGAACTGATCCTATTCAGAACTGTATATATATATTTTTTTTCCAGGTTAGTTTTCATCTGGATCAACACGACTTATGTGGTCACATGCTACCCCCTCCTTGTGCTGGCAGAATCTGTGTGACAGTCTCAGGCTGGTAGAACTGTTACTTTCAGTGACAACTTAATTTGGAACACTGTTTGTTGGGTTAGACCTTATTAGATCAACTTAAAGGTGCATTAAACTGCACCCTAAGATTGGGCTGAAGCAGTTCCACGCTCCCCTGTGGGGAGACCTTTGTCTTGTAATGACAATAGCATTTTTGCAGCCATGTAGTGAGCTCGTTCAGGAAGCAAATCAATCACGTAAGTGCCGGCATAGTGGAGGGGTAGGACTGACAGATTTAGATTGACTCACGCTGCTGTGAAATTGCACCCTAAGAAATTCTACAACCCCCTCCCCCCCACCAATTTGGTGACACAAAATGAAGTATGTCTCTTGTTTCAGAGAGCTGCAAATTTATGTGTAGTGAGTGATGCACTAACCTTCCATGTCTGAAAAAGAAACTATGATACAGAGGAGAACGTTCTTTGGTTAGAAACAATTGAAATCAGTGCTGTGTTCACACAAATGTGTGAATTGTGCTGGTGCCAGTAATTTTGAACTAATGTGAATGTTGTGCAATCCACAACGAATTTTCTAATGTTTCAACTGACTGACTGCTGTAATAGATCATACCATTCATGCTAATATATAATTACTTTCAAAATAAATTGATTTTAGAGTGGAATTCAGAATTGGTGGGGTCATATTTAGTGAGAGGTACTTCTCCTTTCTCTAGAAATGTTTGGTTTCTTGTTTTCTCCTGCTATTGTCTTTCTCATTTGGACAAAAGAAAGAATTTGAGGCTTCAGTGTTTTTTCAGGTCACCCTAAACCCAATGGCTCGCAGTTCTGTACTAGTATTATGATTAGGAGATGTGGTCTTTGATGTTTAGACTGGTCTTTTCCTGTTCTGCAGTCCAAACTACTGAGTCTTGTGCTGTGACTTGAACTAGAGTAGGTGGTACGGGCCTGTGCTTGCAAACAGATTTATCTTCATGCCAGCTCTCATTCTTTTTTCCCCTCCTAACGCCTGCTGGAGTTGATTGTTCTTTAAACAAAGACTTGTGCTAACTTACACATTCATACAGAGAAATGAATCTTACTTGTAAATAATCATACTTTTGAAAAAAGGTACTACCCTGCAGATAAGCACCATAAATAGCTTGCTTTTTTCCCCCAAGCATGAGCTGATAAAATACAAGCAGTAAATCTTTTTTGTGTCAACCTAAAGGCAGCATTAGTAACACTCCACAGGCCTCATACCACAGATAGACCATGAGTTTACTGTTGCATATTAAGCTGTTCCACAAGTATTCATAGAAAGTGAAAACACTTTATTGAATGTTAGTCATTTAACTTGCATTTCTTATGCTCTTTAGGGTCTGAAAAGTATGCAGACTATGTTATTAAGGCACACTTGACAAAAATCAGTCTTATACTGAAACATGTTTGAGCATAATTTTGTGTATTCTTTAAAGAGACGCTGTTTGCAAAGGGGTTACACTTTTGTAGTGTTGTATGCACTGAAGTTCTGTAGCTGCCAAACTTTAGTCAACCTTAGAACTGAATTGTACTTGTTTTTCAATTAGTAATCTGTTTGTATATGAAAACTTTTATGAAAATACCTGCACGGAAATGTTGCCAGAAATTGTTGGATGAAGTTGTATGGATAATTTTGATTATACAAATCCTCACTTTGAAATAATTTGATTTTGTGTCATGTTATTGAGTGGGTTTGTGGCTTGTTGTTTTCAGTCGTTTCATTTCATACTATTATTAAAGCAAATCTTTATTTGTAATTTTCAATTCAGAAAGCTTCACAATAACGCATAAGAAATAAGTGCGTGGATCTGCCTTGCATATATTCACTGGTTAGTAGTCTATTGGGATTCCTGGAGTTCAGTCTGTTTTGTTTGTAAAGAAATTCTGGAGGCCTTAAGTGAGTCTTGATTCAAAATCTGTAACTAAGTTCCATGTCTGATGGTATATGGAAAAAACTGTAACTGATGCCACTCATGACCAATGGATCAAATGCTCAGTGGCTTGGCCAACACAAACTTGGGTACGTTGGTTCTAGATGATAATCGAGTTGCAAGTGGAAGCTAGATGAAGGCCAATCCCAGTTTTAATACTATAAACTGACTTTACACTGTCTTAATTCCAATCAGAATGCATGCAAAACGGTCTTAGTGAAAGTGAAGGGGGAAGGTGTTCTGATTTTCCTGAGCTTCTCTGAGAGTGCTGACCAGGAGATACTGCTTTCTTCCCCAAGGTGAATGATAAGCATTTTGTATTTCTGTCCGCTTAAGCTGGAAGAGAGTATTCCAAATATTCTCTATACCTGACTCTCACAAGAATCAACTCTTTTCTGAAGTCTTCCTTTCGACATCTAAGCAGCTCCTAGGTAAATTCAAAACAGATGTTGTAGATTTGGTGTCAACCATGTACAGATGGCCCACAGCCTTATTCATATGTTACCACGTGACTTTACCACTGTCACCATAACCTTGTGGGTGAGCAATCAAAGCTCTGGCAAAAGACAGATGCTTGAGTTAAAGCTGAGCAAGGCAGTGGATTCAAGTGGGCAGGAGGAAATGTCTTGCTGCATCCTTCAGTCTGCTTTGCTGGATGTTTCCCTGTACTACTTGTTTCTTTTCAGTCCTTAATACAGGGCTGTACGTAGCACTAGTGAAGAAACTGCCAAGAGTATGGGAGTAACACCTTCTGGCCTCTCTCCGTGGCTAGGAATTTTAGCCCTATCCTCATTTTGATTATTAGCTCTGCTCTCAACATCTGGGCTAGAATTCTGTGATTAGTCTCATCATGAATATAGCTATATTTCGGGAATATCTAATAGAAATACTGAAACATTTTCCTCAATGTAACGTACTTGGGCCACGACTTGTTGTCTCCTCCCATGAAATTAATAGTCAAATATTAGGTCTCAGCCCTTTTCTTGAAGGTGCTAAAAGGCTCAATGCCTGACTTTTAGGCACTGAAGATTATAGTTGATAGCTTTTGTTCCCTGATCATAAATCTTAGCCAACAGCACTTTTAGGGTTTTAAATGAACTCCTGCAGCTATTAGCGACTGTTGCAAACCCCTACAATCCGTAGGCCAATGTGCACTTCTAAATCCTTCCTTTCTTGCTATGCAGATGCATTGCAGAATGTTCTGACATCAAATTAAAAACAACAAACCAGAATAAAACAGTACACTGCTACGTTTTTCTTTGTAGGATGGAAAGGTGGGGAAAGAAACATAGCAAGATGCATTCCACAGTTTTTGCGTAAACTGTTTCAGGATGTTAGTGACCAGCATGCTATGATCATGAGGGTGATTTTAAAAAAATAAATAAATCCACAACACAACATACTGACAGAACATGAATGAAACTACTGAGTTTAATCATGTTTTGGCTTTTGAAGAGTAATTAAAGCAATGGAACTTTAATTTAAGTACTGTATATGCAAGCTTAAGACAAGCATAAGAAGTTTATGTGGGTTTCAGGACCTGAGGGCAATGACTGTACAGGCTAGAATGTTTTTAGATATAAAAAGTTAAATTTTGTGCTTCAGTAATGTCTTGGGTATGCTTAGGAAAGATCAAATGATTTATTTTAACAATTACCTGGTCAATTAGTTATCGTTCTCCTACAGAGTTTTTCTGTGAGAGATCTGTTGCATCCTTTCATAGATAACTTTTCCCCTCTTCTTTTCAGTTTCCCAGTTAATGTTTTTTATGTTTTAATTGCTTTTTGTATATGCAGCACATGCGTGTGGACTGCTATTCTGAGGTCACTGCAGCTGAGCAAATGAAGTTGATTCTTTGTTCAATTTTTGAGTCAGGGAAACAAAACAAAGATCATTTTTAAACAATGAGGCACTATTTTTGCTTGTAGCTTCAGGCCACTTTAAGCCAGTACACTTGATGAAGTGTGCGTTTTCTTATGTTTTCTGGGCAATTATACTTCTTTAGACTGAGGCTTGCTGCCTTCTCTGCAAGCTTCTCAGTTTTCTCTTAGTCACTGTTGCTGTCTCTTTATCACAGATGTAGACGTTTGTGAAATGACCAAATCCTCTGCCCATGGGTACCAAATTTATGTTCATGCTTGGGGT
>VXAL01012999.1:298194-328438 GCA_013399475.1 Chauna torquata | reverse complement strand
TGGCAACTCTGATTTTTGTCCAGCCTTTCACATGGAAATGGAAACCCACTATCTGCATTTTAGATAATCTCTGTTAATATGAGAGTCTTTTATTAAGGCACACAGACAAAATTCTTCAGTACGGTTTTATCACCAGGTATGGGTTCATGCTAGGGCACTGCATCATTTGCCTCCTAATGTTCGTTCAGGCTCAATGCAATCTACCTCCTAAAGAAACCAGAAAATGAATGCCACAGCTGAAGAGTATTTTCTTGTTCACCTTGATACCTTCGCTTGCTACTGAATATGGTGGTATTTTGTATAATTGCCGATCACTGAACAAGTTCTATGAAAGAACTTTTAATTTCTTTCTCCTGTTACTGTTGCAGACTGTGTAATCTGAGATGAAGATCAAGGTACAAATATTTTGTATAATTTTCTACTTTAGTAGATACAGTAAATTTTCAATTCACCGTAATTTACAAGATTGCAGAAATGTAAGAACTGTATATTCTTAGAATATACATATATATATTTTGTCTCATTTATTGGTTGTGTTGGAACACAAGCAGGAAAGAGAATGATGTGCTTTATACATCCTCTTTCTGGATGACTGAGTCGGAAAGACTGTGATGTACCATGGAATGCACCTGCACTGTGGTGTAGAAATAGTCGTGGATGTATTCTTTAAAAACATCGCTAGTACTGTAAGCATAGCCCTCTAGTTCTGTTTTAATGTCAAAGTCTAAAACTTGATTTTGTTGTGAGAAATGAGCCTAAATATTCACTTCAAAATAAACCCTTGCAGTCAATTCACAATAGAAATGAAAATGCCTTTGTTTTTCTTGTCCAACATCACCTTCTGTCCTCTGGAAGGAGAAATGAATTATCACACAGCAATGAGTTGGTTATAAAGAATCATCTCTTTCACATCTGGAGGCCATTATCAAAGTACTTGAGAAACTTCATATGGAAATAGAAACTCCTTCACCGTGGGGAATACACTTTTAAGAATTTTTTGGTTTTGCCCCAGCCATATATAACACTTGCAAGCGTACCTAGGGGAAAAAGACTATTTAATGAAATGTTTCTAACTGATGATGTCTTGAATTATCATTAGAATATTTAAAGAGTAGTCTCTTTTTAGTCCTTCTGCAAATACTCTTTTGTTATATATCTATGTATATGTGGAAGCAAAGTTTCTGAGATCTTAGAAGACTTTCAGTGTTTTAATTTATGAAAACCTTTATCTTCTTTAGAGTACTTAAACAATTGTTAGACTTTGGCAGGGAAAACTGGAAAGAATCCTATTCCAAAGCTTTCCAGTAATCAACACTCGATACTGCTGAAGACTGAGTTGCTTAACAAAATAAATAAAAATTGGTGCTGTGGCACCACACTCAAATCTCGTAGGTGGTGAGCAGCATGAGTGTGAAAGATAATGTGCTGATAAATATGTCCACTGTCTCTTACTTCCTGTTATTTGAGAAGAAATGTACACGTTTGAAACTTGTGATTTGATCTGCAGGATTATGGCTTGTCATAGCAAATGGGCAAAACAGTTTTTTAAAACTAGGATAACAAAATAGGTGAAGGATTTCAATATGGTAGGGACAAACTAACAGTATTTCTTAATGTTTCTTAAAATGAATTACTTTTAAAGGTCTTGAGTTAAGTAGCCAAGTATTGTCATGCATCAAAAGCTGACTGTAAACAAGAAATAGTTTGAAGGAAATAATTTTTGTTAATGACAAACTGTATAGTGAACTAAGGTTATCTAGTACTCTGCATGCTTGATAACTTTTTTTATCCGTTTGGGAAACGGGAAACATGATGAGATGAGTTGGTTTGGTTGGTCACAAAATTCATAGGATTCTGTGAGGATTTCACAGAATTCCTAATCAGTCAAATAATTTAAGTGAATGAAGTGAATCTAATGGCAGATTTTAGACATAATGTCAATGAAAGCAAGGTAAGGAATAGCAAGAAAAAAACCAGAACTATTGGGAGAATTTGGTGTTCTAAAGGACTAAGCTGGGGAAGACTGATGCATCAGTATAGGCCACTCAGTGAAATCTTTCACTGAACAGCTTCTGTCCAGAAAGGTGAATAGACCGTAAAGTTGCGTAAGGAGCAGAATTATAAACAACATGGATATTATGCTTCCTTTATATAAATCAGGCGTCTGTGCTAGTTCAAAAATGGTGTGAATATGCTCAGTATGACATTGTAGTTGTATTGACCCTTTAGAGGAAGTGATAAGAATAACAAGGACCGTGAAGACAAAATAAAAGTGATGGTCTAGAGATGTAAATGGGGAAGTTCTGCTGTCTCAGGTCATGATACAAAACCAGGAGATGTATCAATCCATTTATTCATTTTAAATTTAATGATGTATCAGATATAAGTTTTGGAATTTACCGTACCAGAATGATAATTTTAAATTATTTTTGCCAGCAACGATGATCACATCTTATGCTTATGCTGATTTCTAATGAATAGAGGTAAAGATAAGTTTTTTGGGGGACTAGCAGGATTTGAATACAGCTGCCCATTTCAGGCTTCATGTACTTGTCACTGTTAAAGCTAAGAGTCTGTGTCACTATTAGGTGAAGAGTTTGTTAAAAGTTTACCTGCCAAAAGGATAAATTCTTGTTCACTCCCTGGTCTTGGCTGTTGAATTTTACCTTCCCTTCTGGTGGCCCTGGAACATATCAGATCCTTCCATGATCTAACTGTGCCTTTCAGAAAATTATCCAGGATTTTTTTGAGGTTTTCTGCCAGACTAGTAAGTTGCATCAACTCACAGAGTTGATCAACACATGTTGGGGCCAGTGCAAAATACTTGGTGGCACTGCATGGCCAGAAGCAGGAAAGGGTGAGTAATGGGGAAGGGAGAAGCAGGTGGTGGCAGCAAGCGGTTGAACTGGATCTCCATGTCACAAGGAACCAAAACCATAAATACTGGGAGAGGAGTTTGAGCTGTGTACTGCTGTGATTCCTGCTTGGCAAACAGGTCTGAAATTCTGTCTTCACTTTGTCTTCTTGCGGTATTTTGTACCCTATCACTACGCACAGAACTTTAGTGAAGACAGTATGTCAGTAAAAGCTGTGTTGGGTACTCTTGTCTTAATACCAGCTCTTAACTGAGTTCAAATCACAGAGTCAGTCACTGGCTAATGAAGGTAAGACCAGCTCCAAGACTATTTTTACCTCCAGTCAGTCAGTTACAAGGGGAGTTCTCTTAAATTCCTGGCTATTAATGCTGATTATGATCTACTTTCTCCTAAATAACAAATTTTAACATCTTCAGAATCTACTTTCTCCTAAATGACAAATTTTAACATCTTCAGAACAAACAAAAGCATAGTC
Source organism: Chauna torquata (assembly GCA_013399475.1). Lineage (NCBI taxonomy): Eukaryota > Metazoa > Chordata > Aves > Anseriformes > Anhimidae > Chauna > Chauna torquata. The sequence continues at coordinate 325,087 of VXAL01012999.1, read as the reverse complement.
TGTTTGGATGGAGTTCTATATTTTAAGTTTAAAATAGTCTTTCTTTCAAAGCAGATGAGAAATGAAAAAGATCTCATTGTTACAACAGTCGATATAACTAAATTTATAGAATGTTCTTACATGAAGGATGGTGGTTTCTGCCTAAAGACAAAAGAAATAGGCTTAGTGTAAAGTAGCATTTGGCTTAGAGAAGAAAAAATCATCATTATTACATGTAATAGTGAAGGAACTGAGGCTGTATAAAAGTGGTATTGGATCTTCGTTCCAATTAAGATGTTGTATTTTGTCCAAGTCTGAGTGATAAGGAAGGGCATGGAATATTTTCTTTGCACATTGTGAATCTGATTTTTCCCTTAGGCTTGTTCATGGCCAAAGAGTACAAGATTTAACACATACAGTGATAATGATATTAGGATTATCTTCTGCTGGGCAGGAAGGACACCATTTTACTTCTTTTTGCACTGTTCTAAACTTGGGACACATAGTTTTTTACAAACTTTTCTTGCAGTCGTCCATACAAGTTACTGTAATCAAGGTGTCAAAGTTACGTGGTTGATTTCACAGGGCAAAACATTCCACCACTGTTTAAATATCACATTCTAAGTTGTGCTGTGAAAAACATTGTGCATCAAGGCATCTAATTTTTCTCGTATTTTATTTGCCTACACAGAAACACCCCACCTCCCTTTAGCCTTTGTGTTACCTGAAGAATCTTCTAGATTTAGAGTGGAACTTAAATTCTGCTATGTTTTTAATTATGGAGACATTATAACACATAGGTAATTGTACTACCTGTTTACCTCTCTTAAATTTGTAACAAAATTTGTCCTGTTTTGATTATGATGCGGTATGTGATGTTTATATTCATTATGTATTTACTTAAAAATGTGCGTATCAAGAGAATTGCTTCAGATAATTACTGAACTGCTCAGTATACTGTTTTACTATAAGTAGTAGTCAATTTCTTTGCTTTTTCTTAGGTCATATTAGTTTCTGGGCTTCTAGAAAATATTCTTATTAGATCTGCGTGATGTAAGTAAAATAATATGGAACATACTGTTTTACCAACATGAAGATAATGATAAATTACAAGCATAAGATTACTTTGCTCGTGATCTGGCAGTTGGCCAAACCTCCACAGAAAGGCCCTCCTCTGTAGTTTCATCGCCAGGGGAAGGACAGCCGATCAAACTGTTTCCCTAGTCACAGGAGCATTGCTGTGCAGGCTTCCATTGCTGCTTCTGCATAAGCTTTGACGTCTGTTGATACGTCCGTGGTCGCATCTAGAAACCCTCATCATTGGCTTGGCTTGGGGAGCAGGGTGTAAAGAAGGAAGCAAATATTCTTTGCCCCAGAGAGCTTACGATGTTCTTTGTATTACATTTTGTGCAACTTTTTTTTTTTTTCCTCTTTAAGTTATTCAGAGCCACTGAAGTGCCGTGTTGGAGAGTATAGAGAGAAACTTTTTCTTCATGGGTTACTAACAGTACCAGGAAGGGAGTGCTACTTTTCATGTTACTAACTTCACAAAAAGTACATCAACTCCTTTCCATTTCATTGTTTCTACAGTTCACATATGCCCCTTGCTTGATTTGTATATCTACCTCTGTCGAGCTAGAACTCTGATAAATGTGGGCTCTCAAAAGGAATCCTTTGCTGTGATGTGAAACCTTAACAGAGGGAGGTGCTCCAGCATGGATTCTTCAGTGATCAAAAAGCAATCCCCATTCTCAGGCTGGAGATGCTTCAGGCCAATTTCTACTCATATTTACTTGCCCATTTAAAAAGCAAGTAAATAAGTCTTTTTTCCTTAGCATAAATAGCACTCTCGTATTTAAAGCGTATTAAAAGACTTCAGTTTTGACTGTTGTTTTGGTAAATTAAACAAGTCAGAGTCTTGTAATGTCCCCTTATAAGAAAAGGCTTTTTAAACTCCTTTGGTAACCATCTTCTGTACCCTTCCCAAATTGAATTGTTTTTTTCATCAGTGAGGGTAATCAGACTTATGTGATGTGTTTCAAATTAGCATTTAGTATTTTTAGCATTTCGTGAGTAGTATTGCTGTTTTTTCCCTTACTTGACTGGAAATGCCTCTTCTGTCACATCCTGCAATTGCGTTTTCATTGTTTTTGTGCACATAGCCTGGTGTTGGCTCATAAACTCTTTACAGTTGCTTAATAAATGCCCATCTTTCTCTTCTTCTGTTGTTTCTAGCTGATAAGCTCTTAATAGCACAAGTTGTTGGTTTTTGAGCTCTAGACACTTGATTATTTAGTATTAGTAGATTAATTTTTATTTCTGTTCTTCTCATGTAATATCTTGTCCTCTGCTGCTGTTTCCTAACTGTCAGTTGTCATTATGCTCCATTCTTACTTCTTATGCTACAGTTGTTTACAGAAATAGCAAATAGGGTCATTTATAATGCCATTCTCTGCTAATAAATTCATTCAGGTCCAGTACGTCCTTTCAAGTTAACACTTTTGAAAATGGATGAGGAGAAATGACAACGTGGGACTAAACTTCATCTCCTCCAACTTAATTTCCATGTGGTTCAGTGTGATGCTCTGCTTGATACTCAGACAAATTGCCCATCATGGTCTTCCTTGTCTAGAAAGTTGATTATTAGGTTAGCAAAGTAACTTTGTAACTCCCTTTTTATGTGTTACTCTGTTTTTCTTCTGTGTTTATTTAGCCTTTCCAAACTAGGTTTGTATTAGGAAATTCTGCTGATGTCAGCCTGTCGGGTGTGTTACTGAATCACCTTTCTTGATTATTAGGTTAACGTTTGCTATCTTCTGGCCATGTGGTATCCTTCTTGTTTGATTTATTTAAAGAAAAGCAAACAAAAACTGTTGCTAAGCATGTGGTTTCATTGTGGAGTATTTTTAAATTCTGAAATAGAAATTATCTGGTCCTCCTGATTTGGACGTTCAGAGATCTTTTAGTTTTGTTTCTATCCACACAGTAATTTCCATGCTTCCATACTTGTCTGGTGGTTCCAGCTGATAGGTAAGACTATATCTGAGGTAGACCAAGACTTCTCATCCCAAATCTGCACCATTAATTCTGCTCCTGTTGAGAAGTATTTTTCCTAGATACACATCTGTGGATTTTACTGTTGGTCTTAGTCAAAGAACATCACTTACTGTTAATAGCTAATGGCAAAGGCCACCCATAATATTGCTTAAACAGTGTAACGAAAGAAGTAAAGATGCTCTGATGACAGAACTGAAAATTTCAGCATTTGGGTGGACTTTAATTCCAGACTCAGCTTCTTTCCCTGACACAGCTATGCTCTTGCAGAGGGAGCTGGGCTCACACCAATTTGAGAAGTTTTACTTCCAATTATCTTTTGTATTTAATGTTAATACTGCAGTTTGCTTCTAATATTATGCCTATAATAGTAAGTGCTGTCAAGTTCTCTTAATTGTTAAATTTCTTCTTTTGGTGATTGCAAGGCGAAATTCTAAAATACTGAATATATTTCCCCAGCCTTTTTTTTTTTAGCACCGAGGGTGATTAAATGTTACATCTCTGGAATACTATGAATAAGCTGTTGTAAGAACAGTGAAACAAGTGCAACCTGCATGCCTCTTCCCAATGACGCGACTAGCTTCAAGTTTTGTGTTTACCCTACCAACTGCAGCAAGGCTTTCCCAGATCTGCCTACTTCTTCTATGCAAGCACTGTTTTGGGTCATTTCCTTATCTACACTGATTACCCTTGTCCTTTCTCTGTGTTTATGCATGTCTCCTGCCTATATGATTGGAATCATCAGTAAATTTCAGTGGTAGCTGAGCTTTGTGATCCAGCAAACCATGCACCTAAATTTGTGTGGTAAATAAACATAAACCAGGATCTGAACAGCAAAACATAGTGTTCCCAGCTGAGGCACAGGTCTTGCACAAGAGCAGCTGAGATGCGAAAGGGCAAGCTACTGTGCTCATTTTGAAAAAAGGCCACGTTGTAAGCGGCATGAGGTATGGACAGATTGTGAAGAATGTTTGGCAACCACTGGCTGTAGAGCGTCAATACAATTGAAAGGCTGACAATATCAGAAGAAGCTACAGGTAGAGTTCATCTCACATTATTTTAGTCATCTAGTTACGCTGCACTCCTTTCATACTCATTTCCACTTTCAGTGGAAAATTGAGCTGAAGTCTGAAGATGTTGTCAGACATCCATGCTTGAATTCAGTCAGTATCTGTTCATTTCTGTCCAGCCAGTGTAAAGGGTAGCCCAGAGAGACTGGCTTGCACAGTCCGTTTTTTTGTGTAGTCACATAAGCGCCACCCTGACAGCTTCGATTTTCAATATGTTCATAATGCGTAAAGAGTGACTTAGTGGTGTTAATTTAACTTTCTCACTAGTGGGAATGAAGCCATTTGCATTTCTGTACTGTCTCTTATGTTATAATCAGAGCATTTCACATCCATTTTTGTAGAGCCTGGGAGGGTGAAATCTTAGTCTGATAATTAGAATTTTAAGGTACTATGGTAAGAATAGCAATAATGAAAATTTCTAGAATAATTATAACACTTATTTTTACAAGGTAACTGAAGTGCCAGTATGTGATAACTTACTTAAGGGAAATGTGTTAAATTAAAAATGGGATGGAATGAATTTAATCTCAAATGCAAATATCTGTATTTTGTTTATCTTTGCTAGCAGTTAGTATGAAAATTGGGTGCTTAATTGTTCTGAAAAGAGCGGATGGTGTTACTTTAATATGTTCAAGTAGTACTGTCTCCTGCAGAGGACAGTTGTCTGTGGTGGAAACTAGTAAGTCCATTAGATTTTTATATAAATGAATATCGCTGCTCCGGCTAGGTTTGCTTCTACTGTATGGCAGGACTTCAGTTAGACAACTACTGCAATTTGAAAAAGTAGTGAGTTCCTATTATGGTTTAATCTTTTTTTTTTTTTTTTCCTGGAATAAAAAGTGGCTTAGTAGGATAATAATTAACACTTAACTCTGAAATAAGTACTTCCTTTTGGTAGGGAAGTAGTTGTGTAATAGTTATATCAAAACTTCTGGAAATTGAAATTCGTTTTAGACCTTAAATGAAAACCTTAATGCAAATAGAAATTGGAGAGGGTTTGTGTTTGGTTTGGGCTTTTTTTTTTTTTTTTTGGCAGTTAGAGCAAGGGTACTTAGGATGTCGTCATGAACCTTGTTTGCTTCAATAGAGTACCTATAATATGAACAACTTTAGTAAAGAAGAATTTCTGTAACTGAACATGTAGATTCTTGGAAAAAAATAGATGTAGTAAAAACTGTCTGGCAGTAGCAATTTGTATCTCTCCTGTCTGCAGTTGTACTTTTTCTTCTGTCTGGTCCAATGAAATATTAACCACAGCCTTGAATTTTTTGGGCCTACTTGCTTTGTCATATTGCCTCATTCTTGTGTTTGTGTATGTCACTAGTTATATGAGTAGTTTCCAGTTTATGTTTAAAAAAAAAAAAAAAAGACTTTATATTATTTGAAATTTTTAGTGCTTTGGATGTGAAGAATTCATTTCAGGTTTTCAGTTTTATAAGCAGATTCGTTTAATAGGTCCATTTCTAGCTGTCACAGTTAATGCTGGTATTGCAATGATATGGCTATCATGTTGCCATGGTGTGGCTAAAAATCTTGTAACTATTAAAACAATTGATATAAAAAATCTTCATAAGATGTTATCATAACTTCATAAGATGTTACCACTATTTATTGGGCATCATGGAACTTGCATGCTGCGTTTATTTAGTTAGTTAGTTATTTCTCTCAAAAAACATGCAATTTGTTATTGGAAATAATGTACAAAGAGGTGGAGCTATGACTACAGTAAAACTTGAGAAAGATTTTTGCAAAGGGCTGTATAACTATGCTTGACTTTATATGTTAGTATTTCTATTGATTCTCTGTATCCCAAGTTTTACCAATTCCAGGTGATAAGAAGGAACTTTTTTTTTGTCAGAACTTAACACAGAAAGGAGCTTACCATATGTTGTCATTTTGTTTCTTAGTATTATGGAAGTATTTGTGACCCATAGTCAAAGACTAAGACTTTGCATTAGAAGTGGTATAAAAGTTGGGGGAAAGGAGAGAATGTAGTTCCTGTCTTAGAGAGCTCATGAAAAAGCAAGATAGCAGATGGCTACAGAAAGGCAAGAGTGTGTTGTGCTCCAGGATGCTGTGCACAGTCCTATTATGAATAAGTGATTTAATCAAATATGTTATATTTTGTCCTTCTAAAGGCTTAAGTTGCCCTCTTGATTGTTGCTTGATAATTAATTTTTTTTCAGTTGTGCTAGAGGGCGAGAGTACCAGCCCTGTAACTGGTGAACTTTTGAGTGAGTTCTTGGCTTTCCAGCAAGTGCAAAGAGCCAAGCATGTATTGTACTTAATGTCTGGACTGTTCTTTTCCTTCTGCTAATCTACATATGAGATTAGTTGTTAAAGGAGGTGTTTGGAAGTCATTCTATTGTGTAATACCTTAATCAAAGCCAGTAGTTGCTTGGCTGTAGAGAGTACTCCTAGGATGTAGGATTTTACATACAGTTAATTGCATATATTCAAGAAATGTATAGAGTTATTTTGTTTAACTATGATGACAGAATCCAACAAATCTATAGGGTGCACTTAAATGCAAGTCTTCAAAAATATTAATTACCATTTCTGGGAATCTTATATGCCCTGCTATTAGCAAGAATTTACATCATGCTTTTAGCTATTGAATAGCCCTTTGTAGTTAGTTTATATATTACTTCCATTATTTGTTTTATACTATATATTTTATATACCCTATACATATTATTCCTTATTTGTATTGCTTTGGTATCTAAGATCCTATATAAAGACCAAGACATTATTCTATTTGTGTTTTGTGCATGCTATCAACAGAACGTCATGCACCAAAGACTTTTTTATAAAACAAAAGACAACACACAAAGACAAGCAGATAGGGGACTAAAAAGAAAGAATGGAGAAAACAAGGGTCATTACATTAAATAACAGTTGCAGCTCGCCAGTGGCCCAATTACTGTCAAAGTGTTGTTTTGTAATAGAAGAGAAATACCAAGGAGTACTTTGCAGGAAAACTGGATGAAGTTTATGGATATTTGCTGGCAGTTCCTTCTGAGTACAGGAGAACCATGGGGACATCCATAAGGCTATTGTGTTTCCAAACAGGTAACACAGCACCGAAGACTAGTTTCATTATTTTCATCCCAGAATATCCTGTATCTCGCTTGGTACATTTTGGCACCAAATGAGAAAGCTGAGTTTTCACAGCACTGTGCTGCCTTACCTTGTCTGTTTTTGATATATCAGAGAGGGCATTTAGGCAAGACTTACGCATATTGTCACATGAATATGAGAACCTAAAGAGAGATCTCAATCCACAAGGGTGTTCTGGTTATGAACCATATGATACCTACAAGGAGAGAGGAGATTGCTTATATAGGTTATCTATAAATTTAGTGATAAGAAGATTGGAAGGAATCTTAGTGGGACAAGTTTACATAGTACAGATACAGCGTATCATCAGTTTCCAAATCCACAGATCTTTTAGTTCTTTCTGCCCTGTTCTTAGAGCCTTCAGTAATTTGGTTATCTGAATCGATGCTTAACAATAGTTACGGCTGCATTTTTCCAGTATGTAATTCAGGCTCTTCCCATGCTGGAAGTCAAGGCCATTATTTCTTGTCCTGCCATCAGCAGACAAAGAGGTGGTTTTTACCTTCTTTATTGAAAGAATCTGGTGGGTTTTGAAGTCTACATTACCCATTTCTTTTTAATTCCAGTGTTTAGGAAGGACAGGTGATCTGTGACACTGTAACAGACACCTGTGCTGTCAGTAGGAGGTGAAACAGTTTTGTAGCAGTTCTGTTTTTGTCCTTTCAACTAATGCTTCTAAGTATAGCTTAAGAACATTTTTAGGGAAACAGGCCAATGTAGGAAGAATTTGGATTTTTGTGGGCAGTGGCTTTTAAGTTCTCTTTTGTTCTGGTGGGTTTTTGTTCACCATCCCCCCTTGATTTTTGGTATTGCTGTATGTTGCTTTATGAGGGAATGAACTTTTACATTTATAGAAATTGAGTAGGAGTTGTAAGTAACAATGCAGGAAAAGTTGCAGTCAAACATTTATTTTTATTAATAAGATCTACTGTGTTTAAAACTGAGTTCCAAAACTAAGGGAGGGCGTAAAGCTGAAAGACAATTTTTTCATGTTGGAAGCATGGCATGCTTAATAAAGAAGGAACAACCTTATTATCATTTGAATGACATAGCAACAAAAGAATTGTGGTAACGTAAGCGATGTGTTTATTAGTTTTGTGAGCTCAATCTCTTCTTGTGTTTTACTGTTAGTATTCTACAGGCTATATTTGACCCATTGACTTATTCTGTTTTTTGTTTTATATCTCTTTAGTGTGTGTAATGGGTATACGAAATCCTATCAGTATGCAATATGGCTCTCCTTCACAATTTTAACTCTGAGGATACTAGTACATGGGGACATAGAGACCGATTTGACTGAGGTCATACTAAGAATCTGTGGCATGTCTTCCAGTCTGCACTGGTATCCTAGAAGTCATTCTTTGTCTTTTAATGACCCCTGTTCCAAAAGTTAAACCTGCAGCTCTTTATTTCTTCAAACTGAATTCTCATTTTCAGTTTTGCCAGCTGATTGAGATTATACAACCCCAGTTAAATGAAACATATTTGAAAATAAACAATTTTAGTGTCATTTCACAGGAGCTAGTAGTTCCTAGCTGTGCTAGAAGAAACAAGGAAACAAAGTACAGTTGATTTTTTTCATTATATAGGTAGGGATATAGATTCAGTTTTGAGTATGGAGAAAGAGTAGATCTGCAGTGTTAGACATGTTTTACATGAAGGATGAAATTCTTATCTGGTATCTAGTTTGTTTAATACGGAGAAAAGGATTGTGCATATGTAAAGTAGTTCTTGAGCTCATAGCCAGTGTAAGACTGCCTGCTTGTAGGCTCCTCTCAAGTCTTGGTATGGCTCATCAAGCAGCTGTGCTGTACTGTGGCCCATATTTTTAGCCAGCTGGCTGTGCTGGCTTGCAGCTTCTCAAACTGTCTGCACTGGGGCAAGTCCTTCACTCCTTGAAGTGATTTAGGACTGCTGTGGTGCAGAGGTGCTGCCATCTCCAACCTTGTCAGTGTGTAGCAGTTCCTGTGCTGCACCTTGGGTTAAGATTGGCAAAATGAGCAGAGCTGCAAAACATTTTTCAGTGTCTTAGTGTAAATATCAAGTTCACATTCAATAATCCTTTAAGTATCAGATTAATGCTTCTTTCTTTCTGATGGTTGTCCAAACAAAAAATTTGCTTTGCTGTAACTAAGTAGTCTAAAATGTATTGATAGTGTTGCATCTGTTTAGAAAGTATTGTTTACTATTCGGAATAAAAGCCGAAAGCACTCGAATGAGGTTTATTCTGTATTTTCCAGATGGTAGTAAAAACCTTCATGGATATGGACCAGGACTCAGAGGATGAGAAACAACAGTATCTCCCATTAGCCTTGCACCTTGCGTCTGAATTCTTCCTCAGGAATCCCAATAAAGATGTGCGCCTCCTTGTAGCATGTTGCTTGGCTGATATCTTTCGTATCTATGCTCCTGAAGCTCCATATACTTCCCATGACAAGCTTAAGGTAAAAAGCTCTATAAAATAAAGGCTTTCTTCCTACCTTGTTCTCTTGTTGCATTTTTAAAAAATCTGAAAAGAATTTACTAGCACTTATACTGATACTCAGTTTTATTAAAGAGATATTGCTTTAGTCCTGTGAGTCAGTGGAGTACTCTAAGGGCCAGAAATGTGTAAAGAAATACTAAATAACCAGTATCTGTGTTGGTGATAGATTTCTGTCAGTGCCTAAAAGTGACAATTCAATGTTTTTTGTATCTTGAGTTTGTAAAAATGGGTAGATGTCAGTACTAAAGGGTTGTATTTTTATTCTCTGCAGAATCAAGCTTGTAAACACCTTCTTGTTTTTTGACAGGACATATTCTTGTTTATTACAAGACAATTAAAAGGCTTGGAGGACACAAAGAGCCCTCAGTTTAACAGATACTTTTACTTGTTAGAGGTAACAATAACTGCAACTTTCAGTAGATGCTATTTGCTCTGTGAGCCTAAGAAATGTAATCAGCCTTTCTCAAGATGTGTCAGATTTACCGATGTGTATACTGTAAATTATACCAGACAAAATAATGTTCCATGAATTGCTTCTTTTAGCAGTTACAATTTCGTTTGCATTTAATAAGTTCATGCTGCCTATAGTTGAGGCTGTGTTAAAATGATAGGTATTTATTAACGTTTAGCCTTTGTCTTACAATTTTAGACATTCAGTTTTTCATATCATGCACCCTTAAGAATTTATTACCTCGTCAATAGAGAAATTCAAATGCTGATTAAAATGCAAATGTTCTTATGTTGATAATGGGAAAAGTAATGTAAGATTTTGGTTTAAAAACATTAAAAAAACCTACTCTTGACAAGAAGTGTGGGGGTTTTATCAGTGTGCATTTAGAAAGTGTCTTGTTTGTAAACATTCTATTAATTTTTTAAAACAGCTTTGTTTCATACCATGAATCCAACAAAAAGTCTAGAGATACGTCCTTCTTATATTAACAATTTCTGTCAATCTGCTTTTGTACCTAAGAAATCAGATTATTCTTTATTTAGTTTTCTTCTGGATGTATATTGCAAAGTCTCTTTGTGTTAAGAGCTGTATGTATGCAAAGGGTTTACAATTTATTGTATAGTATTTTTCTCTGAATAGAAAAAAGAAATTAACTAACATGTTTATATTTATGTGATTTGCAAAGTTGTAATATGAATATCCTATTTTTGTTTTAGAATTTAGCTTGGGTTAAATCTTACAACATCTGCTTTGAGTTGGAAGATTGCAATGAAATTTTTATTCAGCTTTTTAGGACTCTTTTTTCAGTAATCAAGTAAGTTGAATCACTTCAATTATATTAAACTGTCAAAATCTCCTCAGTTTGGGGGTAGACTGAATCCTTACGTACAAATGAATAGGTCTGAATAGAACAAGTCTCCGTTCCTCCAAACGAGGAGATAAAGGGAAAGCAAATGAGTACAAATTACGGACAATATAGAGAGGTGTGTTTCTGAAAGCAGACATTACTGAACTGTAACAATTTTTATGTTACAATAGTATACTTCATTCTGACGTACATACATTTCTATGGTTGGATGTTTGCTTCTTGTTTTTGTTTTCCTTCTTAAAGCAAAGCTCGGGTGTTCTAGATTTTTGAAGCTTTCTAGGACAGGCAAGTCAAAATAGTTTTGAGTTTTCTGATCTGGAGAATAGAAGTGAGTGCAAGTTGAACAGTGTTAGATATTAATCCATTGTTTCTTAAAAATACTCTTAGTATTTGTCACTGTCTGAAAACTTAGAGTTGATAATACTCTTTTATTTTCTTAGTAATAGCCACAACCAGAAGGTACAAATGCATATGCTGGATTTGATGAGTTCTATCATCATGGAAGGCGATGGAGTAACTCAGGAGCTGCTGGACTCCATTTTGATTAACCTCATTCCTGCACACAAGGTCTGCCAAATAAAATATGATAGTAATATACCATTATAACAATTTTAATTGCCTTTAGCTTGTTTATTTCTACACACACTTTAGGTAGCCTATCACAACTATAGTTTTTTCAGCCTTTTAACAGTGGATTGAAAATTGTCTTTGGGATTTACTTGGTGCTGTTCCTTAGCTGTGTCTGGATTATGCAATATCAAGAGATTCTGCCTACCTGCAACCTCAAGAGCTCTGTACTTCAACAGAAATAAAGTATCTTCAAGCAAACTTAATATTTTAATAAGAAAACATTTTACTTTTTTTTTTTTTAATTGAAAAGGTACAGAATAGTTTGTTCATTTAAAAAAGAAAAAAAAAGATTTCCCCAAGACTTCTTTGGAGGCTTGGTGCTTGCCTTGGCTTGTCAGTCAGACTCCCTTCCACCTCCCAGTTATTTTTTTCCTGTGTTTTTTCCCCCTTAAACTTTTGTCTTAATAAATCCTATTCTTATCTGAAGCACAGCAGGTTTTCAGTTTGGTTGGTTGCTTTTAGTGCTCCATATTCTTTTATGAATTCCATAATATTTCTACCTTTTCTAGAGCTCAGCATCCCTTTAACTATAAGTGACCCTCCTCTTCCAAGAGGAGTCTTATGTGAGGCTTCCCTGGCAGATTGCTGCTGTCATGCAGGTGTTGTCTTAGCCCATCTACATAGGATGTTTGGCAGGTGTTGTGAGACTCCCACTTTACAGTCAACTCTCACTGATAAAGTCTTTTTGGTTTCTTTGTATGACTTCTTATCTGGTCACTGGGTCTTTTGAAGTACCTTTGCATTAATGGCTAGATAAAGTTGACAGGAGAATATACACGACTCCTTTGAGAGCCATGAAATCAGGAAAACTGAAAAGCAGTCAGGTGTTCCCTTGCATTGACAAAGAAAATTGCCTTACAAAATTGCTTGTGCTTCTTACTGAAAACTGTATGGAGAGCAGTTAAATTTCAGTTATAAGCTACAGTAAGTGAATTGTACTCTTATTGCTGAGCGTTCTTGTTTGTTCATTTATTAATTTAAAATAATGACAAAATTAAGGCAACACCATCTATGACTACATAATTAAAGTTAAATTAGTGCATACAAGCAGAGATACATTCCTTTGGTTACATCTTTTTATGTGGGGGATGAAAATTCATGGATTCGTGAAATGTATAGCACAAGAGTGACTATGCAATGGCCATTGTCATTTATCTGTGCAGCCCCAGCAGCTGATGTATACAAATATCTACTGTCAGAGGGCAGTTTGCATTCCATCTGTTGTGACCATGAGATGGCAATGTCACTTTATCAACTCATTTGTATTGACAGCAATGGGATGATGTCTTATTAGAATTGTTAATGGGAGGAGAGGCCACTTATTCATAACTATAGAAGAGTCCTTTTGAAAATACACAAATCTTTGTAAGCTGTTTCTAATCAATTATAGGCAGTACAGATCAGAAGTGGAAATACTGGAGTGTAGGTGTGTATGGCAGGTGCTAGGTGATGCCATTAGCAATGGTGGCCTTGCTCTGAGGATGCAAAGACCTGGTAAACCTTGTGCTGTGTGAACAGCGTGCTGTGACTGCTTGGTGTAGGCAAAGCAAAAAATGAACAAGCATTAGTATAGTTAGTTAAATAATATAATTTTGCTTAATGAAGGGAATTGTTGAGACTGATAACAGGAGGGTAAAATTCAAGTAAATATTGGGATGTACTCCATATTTAATATCTTTTATATCACTAGTCACCAGTCCTCACTGGCTCTTGGCCATCATGACTGAACAAGTAATATGCTGTAGTCAGAGTTCGGTATCGTGTTTTGCTCAATATTTTGGTCTCTTTTAACTTTTTTTTTTGTTTCCTGTAACAACAGAACTTACAACTACTGCTTTACATGGTACTTTGGAAAAAAAATAAAATCAGTCTTTTGTTTTCTCTGCCTCGCAGAGTTTGACTGCAGTAATTATGTTCTCCTTTCATGCACAGATCTCCTAGGAAATTCTGTGATTATATTAATTGTTTGTCCTTAGTTAACATAAATCAGAAACATCATAGCATGAGAAGCATAGTTTATTTTCTGGTACTGAACGTGAAATAACAATACTTTTATGTCCATGCAAAGCAACTGTTTAGTTGTCATTCTCTGCTATGACACAATGTGGCTAGACTATTGCATTTAATGGAAGTTCATCTTTGTAACAAGGCTGAAATATGTATTTTGGATGATGCATTCTGTTCCTTTTTTTTATAAACTCTTCAGCATTGTTTAAGATAATACTGCAATAAAAAAAAAGAGGAATATACCAATACCTAGACATGAAGTATAGTCTACCTCAGCATCTAAATGGTATTCATTTTTACTTCCATTATCAGTAAAGTGGCTTTAATATACATCGTTCTTCTTTCTGTGTGTGCTAATGCGGCTCTCCTCTAGTAAATGCAGGTTTTCAGTAGCATTATGGTATGTCACATCTTGCTCAGAAGAGCTATGGCATCAAACTGTAGTTCTTTTTATTAACTTTAAAAACAGTGTTTTCAGTCTATTTACTGAATATTTTTCTTCATGCTGCTCTTGTCAAGGTTATTCCTTAAAAAAATGTATTTCATGTATTTTAAATCACTGGTTTTTTTTCTGCATCCTCTACATCATGGCCAATCCAGACCTTCAAGGTTTTATACTGTGCCTACCAGAATGGTTATTTTATTTGAATTGTATATTGATACTTAATATTTAATAGTTAATACACAATACAAATATACTTACTAAATATATATACTTATTTAGGCTTTTAAGCTCTGGTGAATCTATCTGGGGGGGAAAAATCCCTAAAAGAAACCTTTGAATCTATATTGAAGATCCAAATAAAATATATTTTGTTTATGATGTTGGCAGTCCTTTAGTTTAATAGAGACATACCTACCAATGTGATTTTTGTGATGGTCTGGTTTGGAGAGAAACTGTTTTGTTTTAGTCTGTATAGCAATAAGAATTTGAGAAGAGTTTATATCTATCTGTCTGTTCTATGTAATAAGACACCAGGTTAGTGCCAGTGTGACTAAAGAGGTATTTGAGCCTTTGGCCATTTGTTTCTCTTTACTGTCAGTTGATGAGAGATGTTTTTTGATTTTTGTTGTCTCATCAGCTAAAAGAACAAGGGAGAATCATTCTCAGTGTAGACTTGCCAAATACCATCTTTCTAAGAATCAGTCATCCTTAGGCTTTATCTGTGTTTTGTCTGCAGTAGTTTGTAATTTTCAGGGCAATCAGCTAATCCATCCTTCTCTTCCCTGCCTCCCACCCCCCCAACCACCTTCTCCTCTCCAAGCTGCATTAATCCCTAGATGAGATAATATATTGCATATTGCATATTGGATTTTCTGCAGATTCGGACAGTCACATTTTTCATATGTGCACTTACATTCCTTATCTTGCTTGAGACTAATAAAAACAATGCTCAGATTTGTTATGTTGCAATCAAATGTTTACTTGAAAAGGTTGCAGATAACTCTGCCCAAGCTTAGGTGCCTTCCATGAGCGAGCTTGGAGCATACAGCACAGTCCATGTAGAATTCAATGCACAATTTTACCTTCTAGGCAAGGCTGAACTTTGCCACAAGGTGTACATTTAATGAGTACATGGGAAGGGGAGAAGTTTAAAAAGTCAGTTAGACTAGTTAATTCACGTTTCCTAGGTGTGGTAAATTTGGTGCATGATAATTGTCAAAGTGTGGAGGTGTGGTGATGTTTCTTCAAAATTTTTAATATAATTGCAAATGAAAACATTTTTTAGATAATAGTACAGTACTAAAGGTAACAACTAGAGTGATAAAGTCCTAGAAGAATGTGCAGGAAATGATGTTTCTGGTTTAGATTTCTTTTAAGTATGTAAAAAAAAAAAAACAATTTAAAGATTTTTCTAAGTCTGCAGTTGTATAGTTAATGTAACTGAAGTTTGATCACTTTGAAAATAAATAGATTGGTGGCAAAACATACGCAACTAAAATCATGGTCTTTTAAGGTTGGGAGAGAAAGGTAAAGTCAACTGAATTAGCTTGTCTCTGTTTAAAATTTTATATTTTTCCCCTTTTTTTTCAGAACCTTAATAAACAAGCATTTGATCTTGCAAAAGTCCTGTTGAAAAGGACCGTCCAGACCATTGAACCGTGTATTGCCAATGTACGTAAATTAATTCATTCACATTTACTACAACTAACAAGTGTTCTTGTTGGTGTTTTGATTTATTGGAGGTTTTTTTATTTAACAATAGTGTTTATAAAATTCACATTTGGTAATGGAGCTAGAAGAATACCATTTTCCAGATAGGATATTATTAGCTTGCTTGTTTAAAAAGAAAAAAAAAAAAAAAAAAAAGAGAGAGAGAGAGAAAAGAAAAAAAAAAAGTGTGAGGTGTTTCAAATAACTGAAGAGGAAGTAAATTTTTATCCATCTCAGTCTTAAGAATATAAATCTAGGCTGTAAAAATAGGTGACCTGTCTTTCAGCATTATTGAGCGCCAAAAAATCCTGTTGCAACGAAAGGAATTGTTAGTGCTTTGTATGTCCAGCAACCAGACATCCTCATTTCATGCCTAGCTGTAGGATGAAGCGCTTCAAACTACCAGATCCTTAATAGATTTTGTAAACTTGTTTTAGTCAGAAAGACTAAAAGACTTGAGTTTTTTTACAAGGCTTTTTTCTACTGTTTCCTTTTGATGAATATCAATAATATCTATTTCTTAAAACAGCTACTATAGTCTTGTAGAGGATGTAGTCTGTTCCATTCTGTTGTCTTTCCTTGGTGCTAAAGCCAATGGTATTCTTAAAAGTCAGAGTAGGTTAAAAAGGGAATTAGGCAAATTCATGAAAGATTAATTGGTAAGTATTTAAAAGCTCAGGGAGTCTCGCTAACAAGTACCACTTTCCAATTCCCCTGTTTCTTTGAGCTTTTGTAATTAGCTGAGAACAGGATAGCAGATAGTGCCCTTTGAGTTCATTCAATATTATTCTTGTGTTCTTGCTCAAGTGTGTAATAGTTTTGTAGCATTTGCATTGTTCAAATAATATTATTATCAATCCACAGTACCTAATAGGAAGCATATCAAGCATATTAAAAATTAACAAATCCGTGAGAAATCATTCATATTTTAGGCTTCTTTTTCCTGATAGAATGTCAAGAACGTTGATATATTACCATCAAGTATCACAAGACTTATCATAGTCATCTCGCATTCTTGAAAATGGACTAAAAGTAGAGAAACTTTATTTTTCAATACACTATGATCTTTAATTTGGATTGTTTTTACATTATCAGCAAATTAAAACTAAGATACTACATTTTTTTTTCAACTTCTAATGGATTTTAAATTAATTCCAAATTAACAATTCTTTCATTACTTTTTAATTTGGTTGGGGGGCATAGTAATATTTTAAATTATCAAGTTATTACATTATTATCAAGTTATTAGCACATTTTATCATATTATTAACAAATTATCAAGTTTGGACATGAGTCAGCATTGCATACTTGCAGCCCAGAAAGCCAACCTTATCCTAGGCCGCATCAAAATAAGCGTGGTCAGCAGGTTGAGGGAGGTGGTTCTCCCCATCTACTCCGCTCTTGTGAGACCCCACCTGGAGTGCTGCATCCTGGTCTGGGGCCCCCGGCATAAGAAGGACACAGACCTGTTGGAGCAGGTCCAGAGGAGGGCCGTGAGGATGACCAGAGGGCTGGAGGACCTCTCCTGTGAAGACAGGCTGAGAGAGCTGGTGTTGTTCAGCCTGGAGAAGAGAAGGCTCCGGGGAGACCTTCCAGCAGCCTTCCAGTACCTAAAGGGGGCCTACAAGAAAGCTGGGGAGGGACTCTTTTATTAGGGAGTGTAGTGACAGGACAAGGGGTAATGGCTTTAAACTGAAAGAGGGTAGGTTTAGATTAGATGTAAGAAATTCTTTATTGTGAGGGTGTTGAGGCACTGGAACAGGTTGCCCAGAGCAGTTGTGAATGCCCCATCCCTGAAAGTGTTCAAGGCCAGGTTGGATGGGGCTTTGAACAACGTGGTCTAGTGGGAGCTGTCTCAGCTCATGGCAGGGGGGTTGGAACTAGATGACCTTTACAGGTCCTTTCCAACCCAAACTGTTCTATGATTCTGTGAAATCATTGGTTTGATAGAAGCAGTAGAACTGAATTGTGAAGGATATTTGTCTTTAATTTGCTTGAACCAAAACTGTAAGGATGAAATTCTTTGATGTAATCAAAAGTGTGCATTGAGTACCTTCCAAGAACTAGAGTGTAAATAATATTAGGTTAAAATAATTTTTAAAAATACTGTTTGCATTAATGAAGGCAAAACTGCTAAATAATAATCTTTGCGTTCTAGTTTTTTAACCAGGTTCTGGTACTGGGAAAGTCTTCAGTAAGTGACTTATCAGAACATGTGTTTGACTTGATACAAGAGCTTTTTGCCATAGATCCTCACTTACTTCTGTCTGTCATGCCACAGCTTGAATTCAAACTGAAGGTAGGTTACAATGTAGCTTGAGGTAAGTAATAAAATTTAAATGGATATCAAAGAGTGAGGTTTTGTAGATTTAATGTGTTCTACTAGAGTGATAGAAATGTTGTATTTATCAGTTTTGTTTAATATTACCTGTATAAAATGTTTCCGTGCCCTTATTTTAATAAAATTGTGTACTTTCTGCACTTGCAAATGTGTATTATGGATACACAATCATTTCAATCATAAATCTGTATGATCAAATGTAAAAGTTATATATACTTAATCTTTGGGTTTCACTGGAAATTTATAAAGTAATTGGGCTGTGGTTGGCTTTACTTATGGAATGCAAGAGTGTCAACTTCAATATCTATTTGCAGAATTTGTTTTTGTGAGATAACGTTTTAATAATAGAGGAATTATTTCCAAATATTTTGTTGGATTTGTAATAATCAACTAGTAAGTCAGTTGACTACTTTTGAATCTTTGGAAATAGTTATTTTATCCTTGTTGTGGTTTTGTTTGTTTGTTTTTGGTTTGTTTGTTTGTTTTTAATTAAATAGCTGTATGACTCATAAGATTGTAAGTGGACAGGCGAAAGAATTGTGAAGAATTGTGTGTGCGTGTTTGTACAAACAGGGTATGGTGGCAATGAAAATAATAAAGAAATAGGTAACCAATGAAATTACATCCTTTTATTTTAATATCTTTTATTTTAATAGCGCACATCTATTTAGAAAATCTTAATTGGTGTTTTTTCCACACACACTAAAGTCCTAAAGTATGTTTTAAAACAAAAATAAGATTGTTTACTATTGAAATTGCTAGAGATATACATTATTCAAACTACTGTGTATAGTTTTTTTTAGTCCTGAAAGGAATTTTCAAAGCACAGCCATCTAATCAATGGCTGTAATACATTAATTTAATAGGTATTTGTATATTTTTCATCATATTCATGTAATAATCTAATTAGGGAGACTGAGGATCATCAGAAATTATTTCAAAATCACTTTTTAATCTAATTTATAAAAGCAGAAGGAAAAGGAACCCAGAAATTATGATTAAGATATCACAGATATTACAGTATTATGATTTCATTTTCACTTTGATTTTTAGAGCAATGATGGAGAAGAACGTTTGGCTGTTGTTCGACTTCTGGCTAAACTCTTTGGCTCTAAAGATTCTGATCTCGCCACACAAAATCGTCCTCTTTGGCAGTGCTTTCTTGGGCGGTAAGAGAAATAGGGATAGAATTCTGAACTTCATTCTTTTTGTGCTGAATTTTCCTGGTAGTATTGTGTTTTTATTTGTGTTTTTAGAGGATGTAACTGTTAGTATATGAACAAGTTCTTTTGTTAAGTCTTTGAAGCAGAGAATTGCGTATGGTTATATTTTAGAATAAGAAGCCTGAATGGATTGCTGTTATATTGCTGTCAGCTACGGGAACATAGATTAGATAGATAGCTACATTAGATGCATAGCAGAAATTATGCAATATGAAATTCTGGACAATGCTATAATATTTGCTGTTCAACTATATCTGCAACTGTATCTGTTTTATTTGGCATTTACCTTTTGAATGAAGTAATATTTCCTTTTAAGTAAATATAAAAAATCAACATTAAAAAAGTGAATGTTTTCAAATGGGACAGGTTATGTGGATATATACGCTTTTTATAATTACGTGTGTGTGTGTGTGTATGTGTATACACATACATACAAAATTGGTAGTCAACCTGATAGATGCGGAGAATTATGTCAATGAATGAAACCATTGGGTAAGCATTTCATCTGCATACATCATGTTTATGCTTTAATTTTAGTCCTAACTTAATTTCATAAATAGTAACAAACTTTTGTATGAGGTACATTATGGAAATAAATTCAAAATGTTTCTAACGTATTATTTTGTCATCTAAAAGTATTCTAATAATTAATGAAACATACTATCAACACATGTTACTACACGGAGAATAATCTTGATTTGCAAGACTAATTAAAAATTAACATTCATTATCTTCTATCTCTCTAGGTTCAATGATATCCATGTCCCTGTGAGATTAGAGAGTGTGAAATTCGCCAGTCATTGTTTAATGAACCATCCAGACTTAGCAAAAGACCTCACTGGTGAGATGCTAATATCGGTGTTTAGAATAATTTAAGAAATGAGAGGGAAGAATGTAATTATTTCTGTACATAACAGTATAGTTCTAAAATGTATCAAATCCAAGGCATGATACTTGAATGGAAGAGCTAACTAATGTGTAATTGCTTTCTGATGAAGACAAGCACACGAGAGAGCACGAGTGCGCATGGAATGTATGACATTGTGTGGACTTTTTGTAAGAGTGAGGTTTTAAGTGGCTACCCTTTGCAGAATGAGTTTTAAAGTATTAAATACTTTGAAATATTAATATAAAATACTTAAAATATTAAATGAGTATTAATGAAAGTTTTGGCACATCAAAGCAAACATTTGTGCAATGTACTGAATTATTTTCAAAAATAGCCAGTGTGTTCCCCAGTACTCTCTTGAACTGAGTTTAGAAGACACCACAGTGCTGATCTAAAATATGAAGTTTCTTCCTTCAGTTCACCATCATTCTAACTATGAGCAGAACTTCAGGCTTANTTCTTTTCTGTTTTTTATACTAGCTAACCATCAGGAACTGTAGTATTTTTAGATTATTTACCGTCTTATCTCTTTGGGAATGAGTTTTTTTGTTTTTTTTTTTTTCTTTTTCCCTTACCCATTTTATTTGGTTTCAATATATTCTAATCAGCTTTATTTCACATCATTGTGTGTGGCAGATGAGGTTATTGTAAAAGCTATTCACTTTTACGATCTCTTGATTTTAAAAATTATACAACTTTAAGTAAGTGATGTAGAAAATGCTAGGACAGATGTTTCCTGTAGACAGTTCCAAGTTTAATAGGATGTGAAGTTGTCATGTATGACTGAATATGCAAATTTAATTTGTAATTGTTACTACTAATAAATTGGAATAGATCATATTTACATAAAAAAGCCAAACTTTCATTGTTTCTGATCGTAACAGAATATTTGAAGGTTAGATCACATGACCCAGAGGAAGCTATTCGACATGATGTTATTGTTACAATTATTACTGCGGGCAAGAGAGATCTTTCTTTAGTCAATGACCAGCTGCTTGGCTTTGTAAGGGAAAGAACACTAGACAAACGGGTAAGTGTTAATATTTTATTTTCAGGAATGTCTGCCTTTAATATCATGGGTAAAAGTGAAAACGAACAAAGCCACAGAAAGAGAATCTTAGAGTTAACCATTAACTAGAATGCTGTGGGGAAAATAATTTTCTTACCAAGCATCTTAATTAAGATTCCATATTATGGAGGCACCAATCAAGTGCTGTCAAGCAAATATAATCATCATTTTGAGGAATACGGACATACTGTAAGAGCATAGGAATAGCCACATAGGTTTAGATCAAAGGTCCCTGCAGCTGAGTATAGTTCTCACAGTGGTCAGTTTTGGCTTACAGCAATTTGTCATTTAAGGATTTCTTAAATCTACTTGACCGTGTTCATCATAGCTTTCAGTGGAACTTTCTCCCATGAATTTATCAAGTTCTTTCTTGCACCTGTTTGTACTTGCTAGGTGTCCATGGTACCTGCACCAAGTTCAAGTTTAACGCATGTGTGGTAAAAGTAGTTCTTTCTTTATATGAAATAATAATTATACTTTATCCAACTTATGATTAATAAATATTTATACCATATCTTCTCCATTCCTCTGCTTTCCAAGATAAAGACACACCTCATTGACTTCCACACAAAGAGAGATTATTGCATACCTCTAATCACTTTTGTCTGGTTGTTCTGTATCCTAGTCGAACCAAGGTGACCAGACTCAACCATGGCATTCAAGATGTGTATAGTGTTGTGTACATTCTTCATGACAACAATTTTTTTTTCTTATTCTTTAACATTCTGTTTGTCTTTTCCACTACCTCTAAGTACTGAGCTGACAATTTTGGAGAACTTCCATATTGACTTCAGTATCTTTCCTGAATAATTTTAGATAATAAATATCCCAGTGCTACACATGCAGAGTTAATGCAGGTGGAAAAACCTGGCCTTAATCTGAATTTATTTCACTTTGCTTTAATAGTTCAGTAGCATGACATTTTTCTTCAGTTCTTCAGCATAGTGTTAGATTTAACTACCTCAATAATCCTGTATCAGCAAATTTTATACTCTCTGTTCAGTTCATTTTCCAAGAATTTTCATTAAGTGCTACAAATTCACTCCTGATTCCATCAATAGGATCCCTTCGTTGTGAAAACTAGCCATTTGTTTCCACCTTTGATCTCTGATGTTTTAGTTAATTATTAGTTCACAGCAAGATTTTTATTTTAAGATCCTCTGGTGTAAGACTTCATTGGAAATTTTGGGTGATCTGAATGCATTTTACTGACATTCTTGTGGGTCTGCTAAAATTAAGTTTTTGTTAGACATAACTTGCCTTTATGTTAAGCATAATGACTCGTTCCCCTAAAGTCATTTTTCTAGTGTCTACTCTTTGTTGTTCTTACTGTTTTGTTTCAATCCATTTGCCCATTCAAAATCAGATGTTCCGCTGTGTGGCACTCATTCTCTTGGAACCGTTTTTGAAAAAAATCATTTTGCTTTTGCCATGTTCAATTGTTCACTGACAATTGTTCAGTTTGTTCATTGACAGATTGCAGTAACAGAATAGTTAGTATTTGATGTATCATTTTTAAATTCCTATAAAAGTCATGGATAGCATACCGTCTGGTCTTAATGATTTTGTTGTTGCTTGCTTTATTAATCTGTTTTAAAACATCTTCCGATGACACTTTAAGAAACTTTCTCAGACTTCTCTCCTGGAATAAATCTTGCTTGTCTTTAATCCCTACAAAAGAGTCCTGAAGGCTTTCTGTTTGTGGAGTCTTTGGTGAAGATATTTAATTTATACACTTGCAATGCATTGGTTCTGAAACTTTGCCATGCTTTATGAAGGTTTTACATTCACCTTTACCAGAGTTTCTACTGTTTCCTGTTTGCACTGTTTTGGACATGGCTTCATAGTCTTTGGAGGGTGATGTTACAAGAGCAGACTTGACAGTGCTGTGTAGCAGTTGATTTCTTTTGTTTCTGTTTTTATTTGTTTGTTCCTTTTTGGAAGGCAGTGTTCTTTATAGCCTTTATATAAACCACACCATTCTAGATAGTCTCTTTATTTCTTTTTAAAGATTTTTCTTTTTTATGTTCATCTTTTTAGATGAGAATGTTACTATAATGGATTTGGAGAAAAGGGATTTGTTGTCTTTGCACAAATAGAAATTCTGAGTTTGAATATGTTATGTTCACTATTATAAAGCAGCTCTTGAATTAGTTGTACCTGCAACCTGACATTACTCATTTCTCATGAGTGATTAAGACCACCTTCCTTCTTTTTCAGCCATTAAAGAAACATCCCCCCAAAAAGTCATTTATGAGATCTAAAATTTTTTAGTCTAACCACCACTTCCCACCAGGACTTTCACCTAGTCAGACTGGGATGATTGTTACAGTGCCTTCTACATAGTGTTTCTGTTCTCTTTTACCATCCTTCACTATTAGTGGCAGGCAGGCAGTTGTACAACTGTAATACTTATTTCTAGAGAGCTAGGGATTTTCAATTTGCATAGCGTTAAACCCAATGTGGTATTTTTTAATGTTCCTAATATATGTTTGTCTCAGTGATTTCACAACAATCATAGGTTTGATGATACTAAGAGGTTAGGTGCCTTTTCAGGCACTCTTCAGTGAAGAATGACTCAACTCTAGATGATGTTTCTTTCATAAAAATCTCTGGAGAGAGCTTTAGTGAAACTACATCCTGAGGAAAAATGAAAATTGAGAATTCACTAGAAATCTCTACAACAGATGCTTAGCAATTTAAAGTAAACCTTAACAGTATAGTATTTCTTTGTAAATGTAGTGTTATAAGGTAAATATCAAGCACTTGTAAACGTTCCATATTAATTTTTTTTTAAGATTTTTTTCTCCAGTTTGGGAGAGGGGCACTGACACATCCTTGTAACTGTCTTCATACTTTTTTCCATAGGAATTTTTTTTTCAGTTCCAGACATAATGCGTTATACCTATTTTAATGATTCCTTTGCTTTTAAGAACTTGATCCTCTGCTGACTGCATTTACCTCTTTTGTTCAGGTTACTGTTGGACAAATCTATTGCAAACTGATATATGATGATTCATCAATTTGACTTCATCTAATTCTTTTTGGGCTTTCAGTTATCTGTCAAAAGATTACAGATATTACAATAAGAAGAACACTCATCAAACAGGCTGAAGTAAAATGCTGATTGTTTAAACACACTAATCTGTCATTTCAGTGCTGCCTTTTTTGTTTGTAAAACAATGTGAAATTTAGAACACTTCAAATTTAAAAGCATGCTAACCATTACGCCATGTATGCAATCTGTTTTTTCTCCTGACTATATTCTAATTGTCACACTATTAGTAAAGGTAGCCTAATAACTTTTTTTTAGGGTAAAAGGTTTTGGGTGTAAGTTTTTGGCTAAAAGACGGTACTTCCATTTTTAAAAAATGGCCTTAGGTAACTTGATCTGTATGGGCATTTGCACAATGATTATAGCTATTTAAAAAAAAAATAGAAAAAAGCAAACAAACAAAAAACAACAACAAAACAACAACCCATGCCTATAGTTTTTCAAATCCATTTTTATTGGTCCAATTGGAAGAGTAACTCCGGAAACAGACACTTTCCAAAAACTAGAATCCAGTCTTTGATAAGAATTGTTCTGAGGAATTTTCCATTTTCCATTGGAGCACTGTCTCTAGGGTCTTTCCAGCGTCTTCACCTTTTAGAATAGTTAGTTTCAGGAGACTTGTAAAATAAATAAATAAATAATGTTCAGGTCTTTTTTTTTTCCCCCTTTATGCTGCAGTTACCTCAAGAACCTAAGAAATTAGAGGAGAGTTTCTGAAAGCTGACTTATGTTCCCATTTCCCAATACAGCCTTTGTGGTCTAGAGACTTAGTCCATTAGTGAGAACAGACTTTCACATCATCAGCTTGAAAGTCAGAAGCTGTAGAATGGCAAGCCATAGGAACAGGCTGCAATTATTCTGGTTCTCTTTAGGACTTCCTGCATGAATTAGTTCTAACTCCTTGTTCTCTGTATGCACTAAAAACATTGTGGCTTTTGTCAGCTGAAGGAGGAATATTTAAAGATTTTTTTAATATTCTTAACTCTGCGGAAGGAGTAGATTAGCTATTCCAACAGGTAAGGGATTATCTTGAACATGAACAGTTTCATAGCTCAGCCCTGCAGTCTTCAGTGGAGGAGTTTATGCTCGTTAACCAAGGAAGCTAGGATGGTCAAAATTCTTTTGTTAATTAAATCAGGGTAGTACTTCAGTTAGCTGTGTTTATTGATCTGTTCCCTTTGAAAGTGATTATTACTTTGTCTTTTATTTATTTGCCTTCATCTTTTACCCTACTCTCTGCTGCTTCAACTTTAATTTTCAGTAGCACCTTATTCTTTTTTCTCCCTGTATTTCCTGTTGGGTGACTGCTTCCATAGTGTTTCTCCATGAGCATTCTCTAAGGAGTCAGTCCAGTGCCTCACGTGTTCTGTATGAAGCTGCCTTTCTGCATTCTCTGACCTCTACTCTCTACAGCATTTTCAGTGATCAGAAATCTATTGATAGTCCAGACTTCTTTCCTTATAACCCCTTGTTAAGTACTCAGCTTTCATTTTAGGCTTAAATTTTCTAGAATCATTTCTTGTAATCCTTCTCCTTTGCTATCCTTACTGTCTTATACAGGAGATGTGATGAAGTGATAATATTTCATTGGATGGGTATATCTGAATAGAGAATAATAGTATTTATGTGGAAATATTTCTCTTTCACACCTTTATTTTACTTTAAAATGTGCTATAGATCGCAACAAGCGTAAACAAATTCCTGCAGAGAAGTTAAACAATAACCTCTGTTTATATCTAAAATTTTTCTTTTTCATAAAAACGTGTCACACTCTATACTCTCAAAGTCATTACCATCTTGACCTGTTGTATTTTTTAATATTTAAGAAATATGTATCAAAACGCAGTTTGATTTTTTTTTTTTCCCTCCATCATCTTGTTAATAAAACTTCATCAACTCGTGCTAAGCAGGCTGTTGTGCTGACATAAAGCTGTACGATCTTCAAGATTTTTCTTTTTTTACCCTTCTAGAGAAGGAAATCACTCAGTAGAGGTATTAAGAAAATAAACATGCGGTATCTCAGTGCTATTAAAGCAAGTTCTCACTTTAACAAGATTGAAGAAGTTGTGCACAATATGAATAACAGTATCTATGTTTATGATTGATAGGGTGAAATAATTTGAACATTGTTAATCCTTGGAGTTCAAGACCAAAGTTGCCATCCAGCTCTGTTCTGAAGTTAATTCTGTCTTGCAGTCTGTATTTCATGCATTTCTTTTGAATGGAGAGGGAAATAAGCTTCTTCTGAGACTTCCTATGTAAACCATTCAGTGGGAGACACTGTTCTGTCTAAATTAATCTTCCATCTGTTCTGGTATGGTTTCTTCCGCAAGTCAGTGTAAGGGGGCTTACAGGCTCTGTCTGTTAAAGTGTTTAATAATGGGACATTTCCTGTTTACATGAGTTGATAAAGCAGTGACCACCAAAAGCAAAGATGAGAACCTAGGAACACCATCTATGGAAGCTGCAGTCAGGCATCTTACTGCCTTCTTTCCTT
>VXAL01012999.1:261866-278444 GCA_013399475.1 Chauna torquata | reverse complement strand
TTAGAAAAGCAATACATTCTTGGCACGAATAGACCGGTTCACATCTTAATTCTTTTTACACCTTCACCTGTGAGAGTCCGAGTCTGATTCTTTCTTTAAAAAAAAAAAATAATTTGTTCTGATTTCAGTTACTTGACTCACACCTGGTCAGAACCTGGAGTCGGGGAACATTTCTTACCTAATCATAAAGTCTACATTTTGTTCCAGGACTCCCTGTTCCTGGCATCATCTGAAAGCACTCCAATGTGTACTTTTCCGTTTTATCCAGAATATGTGGAACAAGTTCTGATTTGCAGTTGTTGAGTTAAGACTTTCTCTGAGAAGTGCTTTCTAGAGCACAGAGCCTTTTTGGACACCCCTCGTATAGCTATCCTTTGTTGTCAGATTTCCTCCCTCATGCTTGTCACAGGCAGGCTGAACTAGCCAGAGAGGACTGCTCCAAACAAAGAAATACTCTGTACAGGAATTTTGGCAGGAATACTTTTCTGAAGAGTCTCCTGAGATAAAGGCAAAACATTTTTCTTGTATAATACAGCATTTTTTCCAAGAATTCTGGGAGTCATAGTGTTCACTTTAAAGTGTTGACATAGATGCTTGCAAACTTATAGAAGCGGACTGGCAGTGTGTCTTGCAGTTGTCTCCTCAATTCGTCTTGAGTTTTATGTGGCCTAAATACAGTCACATAAAGTAAATACATGCTTAGCAAGTTCCGTAGCCAAAATCTGTGATATTTATTCTTACAAAGTCTTTTAAGCTTGTTCTTGAGTTATGTTTGTTTGTTTGTTTGTTTTTGTTTTTTTTGTTTTTCTTGAGACAATGTCATTTCCTTCTGAATTCATATTCCAAAAATAATGAAATGCATACAGAGAGTGAACTTGCTTTATGTGACTGTTCTTCTAGGTGCATATTTTTCTACACTAAATCCTACTTGTTTTGGAAAGGTTGTGTTCAGGTTTGATGATGATTTATTTAGTCTATTGACTTAGTGTGGAAATCAAGCTATTGAAGTTGATATGTGTTAACTGACATTACCAGAGTAAAATTTTTCCTCAGTAGTAATCTTTAGACAGCACAGGATTTTTGAAAAAGCTGGTCAGTGTGGTATGCTAACAGTCCTGTGTTTGTCCCATTTAACTTCTTGAGAATAATGAATAGATGTATGTAAAGGTACCTAATACATTTGTTTACTTATCCTTCGTAGCTCTTGGATGCAAGTCAGAAAATAGACATTTTAATTGAACATCAGATAACTATTTAAATGTTTTGATGAAGCACAACCCTCTTTGAGTTTCTGAGGGAAGTCTTCCTTCATCTCTTACATTAAAATCTTTGGTTTGTATCAGTAAATAAGATTGGGGCTTTGTGAACAGGGAATTCTAATGTTTCGTCATCCAGTTTTCTAGGTTTTTATTAGCCTCTTTCTGTAAGGTAATCTCTCTTCCAGAGCTTCAGAATTAAATTATCTACTGGCAACGTCTGCATTTCTCAGACTCCACCCATATGTCTTTCTCAACTAAGTAGTATTTTACCGTATTATGACTGTTGTTGACCCCCTAGCCACTTGCAGATCTGAAGCTTGATAGCAAATGATAACATGGACCAGTTGTGTTTTATATCATAGTTGAAAAATTCTTAAACTTTTAATCAAAATATAATGGTTATTCCCTATAAATAAACTAGATTTAAAGAAAGAAAACTAGAAAAGTTAATTCTATCTGTAAGAGTTCTTTTTCTTCCCATATCGAGCATTAGCAAGCTCTGACCTGTTCACTTTGGATCCTCCAGTACGTAAGTTCCAGTACTCACATAGTATGGGTAACAGTCTAGCAGCAGTATAGTTTGTTTAAGCCTGTTTTGAGTATGGTCATGGTACATTGTTAACAGTATCACAGACATAGCCCAAGTTAGTGATTACAGAATTTCATATGCAAAATGGTAGCACTAGAATTCTTGTTTCTATTCATATTTGGAAGAGGAAAATGCTGATTGGTTGGGCAGTATTTACAGATACAATAGAGAACTAAGCTAATTTGACAGGTTTATTCTGAAAAGTACGATTGAAACTCTTAGCATTAAAGGTCTATACGCTATTTACATCTTTAGATGTTATCTGTTTATGATATCTTCAAACTGATTGTGGTTGCTTAAGAAAAAGCTAGTACAGCTGACAAAATTTTTTTTAAAGACATTGCTGCATGTGGGAGCTACAGAATAAAAGCTGGAATGCAATTACATGTGGTTTTGTGGCTTTCTAGGTGCCTGTGGTTCATGCTTGAAGTTTTAATGACAAAGAATGAGAACAATAGCCATGCCTTCATGAAAAAGATGGCAGAAAACATCAAGCTTACCCGAGATGCTCAGTCTCCTGATGAGCCAAAGGCCAATGAAGTAAGAAATGCAATTCAGATAAGCATTGGGTGATAGGCTAAGGGTTTCACAAGCACTCGCTGAACAGGCTTTGCAGGAAATTTGAAAGCAGTAGCCTAGACATTTTTATTGTCTTATAGAGAGTGTGTTAATTGCGAGAATTGTCTGTATGTTACCAATCACATTCTTTCAGAACCTTATTGACTTTAGCCAGCACACTGTACCCAGTGAAGTTAACAAACAAAATTTGATAAATATTCCTGTCACTGCCCAACTACTTATTTTAACTCCAAATGTCTAATTTCCCAACATAAATATCTTATGCTGTTGGGGAAATACTGTAGTATATGGCTACTGTTAAAACTATTAGGTTCCAGGAGAGATGAGAAACCATTTGTGATGATTTGATTAAGAGCTTCTATTGTACAGCTTAGGCGTGTATAGTTTTATTAGTTTTTATTAAATAGAGAAGTCCACTTTTTTCATATTATACTATGTTTGAAGAGCCAACAGTATGGTTAATGATATATAATTACAAAATATGTCCTTGGTGGTGATTTTCTCACACACATTAAACTTTTTAAATAACTGTATTCTCTGTACACCTGTAGAAACAGTAATTAATTCCTAAAGCATACTTTTCTTTTTTTTTCCTTCAGAAACTTTATACGGTATGTGATGTAGCACTATGCGTAATCAACAGCAAAAGTGCTTTATGCAATGCAGATTCACCAAAGGACCCTGTATTGCCAACCAAATTTTTTACACAACCTGAAAAGGTAAGTTTGTTAATTTAATTTCCAGAGTAATAGGGGGCTAGTACTTTGATTTTTATGAATGAGAGCAGGTTATATCCATAATGTAAAATCATGAGTGGGAAAATGCATATATTTTATCCTCCGCAATGTAATTTTTTAGCAATGTCTGCTTGATAAGCTATCTGTCTCATTAACGTGTGCCAGAAATGTTTGTAACCAGGTGAGAGCTAATTAGAATAAATATCAACATGTTAACAGGTATTGCTAGATCGTTTCATTAAAGTGTTTTACAAGTGCATCTGAATGTATGGGAATATATGTATGTTCTGACTGTATATCTGAATTTGAATGCAAAGCAGACAAAAAAGAAAAAGGGAACATTTTTGATGTTATCCATGGTATGTTTTTAGCTGTCAATAACTGTTAGGCTATTTTGCTTGCTGTACAAGTCAGTCCTGTTATTGCCCAGCAACACCCTTAGTGAGTAGAGCTCTACTGTCAGCAATAGCACTACTGTTACTTAAGAGACATGAAAAGTATAAGGGGAACCAAAGTAATTGTGCAGACTAGTTTTGATCATACTGAAGAATACATTTCACATTTTTCACTGTCGTAGAATGTTAACTGCCTTTCCAGATTCTGTTTAAGCAAAATACAGTTTGCTTATTTAATTTTCACAGAATCACAGAATCACAAGGTTGGAAAGGACCTTCAAGATCATCTAGTCCAACCGTCATCCTATCACCAATACTACCCACTAAGCTACTAAACCATATCTTGTAGCACCTTGTCCAGGTGCCTCTTAAAAACTGCAAGGGTCGGTGACTCCACCACCTCCCTGGTCAGGCCGTTCCAGTGCTTGACCACTCTCTGAGAGAAAAAGTTTTTCCTGATGTCTAGTCTAAATTTCCCTGTGCGCAACTTGCGGCCGTTACCTCGAGTCCTATCATTAGTTATGTGGAAGAAGAGGCCGACCCCTTCCTCATCACAACCTCCCTTCAGGAAGTTGTAGAGTGCAATGAGATCTCCCGTGAGCCTCCTCTTCTCCAGACTAAACAATCCCAGCTCCCTCAGCCGCTCCTCATAAGGCTTGTGTTCCATACCACTCACCAGTTTCGTTGCCCTTCTCTGGACACGTTCCAGGGCGTCGATGTCTTTCTTGTAGTGAGGGGCCCAAAACTGAACACAGTACTCGAGGTGCGGCCTCACCAAAGCTGAGTACAGGGGGATGATCACCTCCCTGCTCCTGCTGGCCACACTGTTTCTAATACAGGCCAGGATGCCATTGGCCTTCTTGGCCACCTGAGCACACTGCCGGCTCATGTTCAGCCTTGCATCGATCAACACTCCCAGGTCCCTCTCCTCATCGCTGTCTTCTAGCCACTCAGCCCCAAGCCTATAGCGTTGCATGGGGTTATTGTGGCCAAAGTGCAGGACCCGGCACTTGGCCTTGTTAAACCTCATCCCGTTCGCCTCAGCCCAGCAGTCCAGCCTATCCAGATCCCTCTGAAGGGCCATCCGACCCTCAGGCAGATCGACACTACCTCCCAACTTGGTGTCGTCTGCAAACTTACTGAGGGTGCACTCAATCCCCTCATCTAGGTCATCAATAAAGATATTAAACAAGATAGGCCCCAGTACCGACCCCTGGGGGACACCACTCGTAACGGGACGCCAGCTGGACTTAACTCCATTAACCACAACCCGCTGGGCACGGCCCTCCAGCCAGTTCTTTACCCAGAGAAGAGTATACCTGTCTAGGCCACAGGCAGACAGTTTCCCCAGGAGAATACTGTGGGAGACCGTGTCAAAGGCTTTACTGAAATCTAAGTAGACCACATCAACAGTCCTTCCCTCATCTACCAGTCTGGTCACCCTATCGTAGAAGGAGATGAGGTTGGACATGCACGACCTGCCTTTCGTGAACCCATGCTGGCTGGGCCTGATCCCCTGGATGCCATGCAAGTGCCGTGTGATCTCACCCAAGATGATTTTCTCCATAATTTTGCCTGGAACCGAGGTCAGGCTGACAGCCTGTAGTTCCCCGGGTCCTCCTTGCGGCCCTTTTTGTAGACGGGAGTCACATCGGCAAGCTTCCAGTCCTCTGGGACATCTCCAGATAACCAGGAACGCTGATAGATGGTGGAAAGCGGTTTGGCAATTACCTCCGTCAGCTCCCTCAGCAAATTTTGAAATGGCAGATGCCATGGTGACAGGGAGCTAGTGTGTGTGATAGTCTACCTGCATTCAGATGTAGTGTTTTGGTCTCTGTAAACTGTAGTCAGTGACAAAGACAACGACTTTCAATTTGTTTAAAGAAAACAGCATCTCTTTTCCTCTCTTTTGACTTTCCATAAAAAGATGCAAGTGAAGCAATAGAGAGGTCAGTTTTGCTTCATTTCAAAAAATTCTTGTCATTTAAGAAGAAAAAAATGTTAATCCCAACTTCAAGTATGGCCTTACTGTCATTCAATAATGCTTCCTGCAGATCTCCAAAGTACTAGTTTGACCTGACTTTATTAGATTGATTTCTCAAATGTGATGGTACTGTGAAGTGCTGCAAATCTTTCATACTATGCAACCTTCTAGTGATAAATGAATCAATCATGTGTATATATAAAAACAGCAGCAAGATTGAGAGATGAAACACAAACTGATTTTTGTTTTATACAGGATTTCTGCAACGACAGGAATTATATTTCAGAAGAGACAAGGGTTCTTCTTTTGACAGGAAAGGTAGTATATTTTGACAACTTACAATTAATTTGAATATTACTTTTAAATGTTCTCTTTAGCTTTATAATAAATCATAAAGTGGACTGCAGTAGTTTAAAAATTGTGTGAAGAGTTTGTGTACAAAGATTTGTCATTCTTTTATTTGATGGAATAATTAATACCTTGAACTCCACATACAACTTGGTGGGGACAAAACACCAAGACTGTTACCTTTGTGTGGTCTACCCTCTGTAGTGATTGTTCTTGATCTACAGAAGATCTTGATCTTGATCTACAAAACTATGTTTTTTCACATTATTAGATTCTTCCTTTATTCAAATAAGTATGGCATAAAGTTAATAATTCAGATACTTAACCATCATGTTACTAGCATTGGAGGTCTTAAATTTGCTGTCTTAATACTTTTAATATAGCTGCTAAAGCTGTTAATTTTAACTATAAATGTCTACATCCTTTTGAACGGCTAATTTTATTTCAGACATAATTTGGCTGGTACATTCACAGAGGAGAAAATACCATGCCTTTCTAGTGGGGGAAAAAAAATACATAAGCAACGGTCTATTTTTATTCCATTTTCCCACCAGCCATCCTTTCTTGGGATTCAAAGTCTCTTTCATAGGTTCCTTTTAAAGTATGTTGGAATGCTTTTTAATGTAGCTCACAAAACTAGCAGATTTTTTTCTTGAGCTTAGTGAAAACAATGCTGGCTGACCTGTTTAAAAAAAAAAAAAAATCCCCATAACAGTAGAAGTCATGTTTCTAATATAAATTTCATGTGCATTTATTAATTTTCATATTCTGTGTTCAGTGAACTACTACTGCATTAGTATCTAAAGTCTTCAGTAAGAGCAGAAGTTTGTGGTAATTATTCATTTTAAGGGTAGAGACAAATGATTACTGTAAATAGCCATATCATTTCAAATTGCTGCTCCTCACACTGTTTTTTGTTCTGTACAAAAATTTCTGCTATCCGAGCAGTTCGTGTGGGTGAGGTTTACTCAGCTGGTAGAATCCTGCATCTCCTTGCTTCATGTTCACACTGACATCAGCTGGGTGCTACTCGGTGAGCTGGTTAAGCTTGTTACACTGGCAGGAAAATAGGGACAGGGGGCATGTAAATAGTTGTGTGCTCATTTAGCAAGTGTTGGCATTATGTTAGGAAGAAAGGAGGCGGGCAGAAGACTACCTTCTTTGGCAGCAGCCAGTACCAGGCTGGTGGTTATATGTCTACTGCTGTAATTGTTTCACCTTTGACAATGCTCAAATATAATAAAAGGAGCATTTCTGGTTTGTTGTGTAAACTTAGAGCATTTCTCTTTTGGTAAGGCATTCAGCAAATTAGGCTAAAGGTATGTCTTAACTAAAAAATCCTGCTAATTTAAGACATGTTTATCTCTTTCACTTTGTTAATATAGAGTTGTATGAGGAGGCTATATAAGAGGAGGGTGTCCTGTACCAAGTTAGCATTACTTAAATAATTTTTAGTGTTCCAGGAAAATGAACATTTATTCCATGCTTTAATGGAATGCACAAACACTTGCGTGTTTTTCTGTCTACTTCCATTTCAGAAAATACAGATGTATAAGGATACCCCACTGAATCAGACCAACGGTCCTTCTGGCCTTCTTTTTCCAGAGCAACCAAAGCAACATGATTAGGCAGGCTAGCCACTTTCTACAGTACATTTCCCAGCATTTGGTTTTGATATCTGCTTATGGGCTTGTTCACAAATTTGTCTGCTCTTGTTTTGAACCTACTGATACTCTGCCTTCACAATCTCTACTGGCAGTATGTGCCAGAAATTCACAGCCTGCTGGTTGTGAAGAAGTACTTTCTTTTCTCTCTTAAACATTTTCTTTCTCATGTGAGTTACACCAAATGCTTCCTACTTCATAAAAACACTCAGTAAATTGAGTAAATAAAACATGTTACAAGAATAATATGTTTAAGCAAATGTTGTGCGGTATTAGAGCTAGGATGATGCAGCTACTGAATATGTCTTCAGTAACGGGCTGTTTCTGCAGAGATGTTGCTTTTTTGCTGGCCAAGTGTTATCCAACATCTGTGGTATCTCTCTCCTGCCTCCTCCCTCAGCTTCCACACATGGGAATTGATTTTTGTGAGAATGTGTTAATAAATTAACTTGGTCTCCGAGAAAGTATAAAATTACTTGAAGAATGTGACATGCCAGTCATGAAAACTTCCTTGACTTCTCTCAAGGGACAGAATTTAAAAAAAAAAAAACAAAAAAAACCTTCCTACTGCCTAATCATCCTGACCAAATCAGTCAACAGACACCAGCCATAGCAAGATATAAAATACCATCATTGTATCAGAGAACCCCAGCATAAATGGTGTTTTCAGAAATGGTACAAGTCAACGGTGTGCCCTGGCAGCGCAAAGGGCCATCCATATTCTGGGGTGCATCAAGCACGGCATTGCTAGCTGGTTGAGGGATGTGGTTGTCCCACACTACTCAGCAGTGCAGCAAGGTGCACTGGTGTGGCCTCCCCTCGAGCACTGTGTGCAGTTTTGGGCACCATTATATAAGACGGACATGAAACTATTAGAGAGTGCCCAAAGGAGGGCTACAAAGATGGTGAAGGGTCTGGAGGGCAAGATGTATGAGGAGCAGCTGAGGTCACTTGGGTTGTTCAACCCAGAGAAGAGGAGACTGAGGGGAGGCCTCATGGCGGCCTGCAGCTTCCTCACGAGGGGAGTGGAAGGGCAGGCGCTGATCTCTTCTCTCTGGTGACAGTGACAGGACCCGAGGGAACGGCATGGAGCTGTGACAGGGGAGGGTCAGGCTGGATGTTAGGGAAAGGTTCTTCACTGAGAGGGTGGTCGGGCACTGGAACAGGCTCCCCAGGGCAGTGGTCACAGCACCGAGCCTGCCAGAGTTCAAGAAGCATTTGGACAACACTCTCAGACATGTGGTCTGATTTTTGGGTGGTCCTGTGCGGAGCTAGGAGTATGACTTAATGATCCTTGTGGGTCCTTTCCAGTTCAGGATATTCTATGATTCTATACACCTGCTTTCTATATAGCAAAAGTGTATGCATTTTCTGTTGTTACAATGAACCTAATTCTGCAATACATTTTGGAAAGCTTTTCCCAAAGATGTTTTTGCAAATATAGGATGTTGCTACATCCTTTCAGTCATCTAGTATTATCTAACATTCTGCCTTTAGCTGAGACTTCTCTAGCTGCTATCCCTTCAAAGCGGAGAGAGAGCAAGGCAATTGATGAAGTACTGTTAAATGATGAGAAAATGAAAGTATGACAGGCTGCTTGTTAAGTAAAGATGAGGTCTATAACTCTAAAATGATGGCATCATGACTGATACTGTTAATCCAGAAAAAATATTTTAAAATATTCAAGAAAATGCTTTAAAAATGAAATACATGTCTGAAGTTCCCACTTCTAAAATTAAACTATTTTCTTTTAGCCAAAACCAACTGGTGTATTAGGTACAGTAAACAAACCATTGTCTGCAACTGGAAGGAGACCGTATATTAGAACTACAGGATCAGAGACTGGAAGCAATATCAGTGTAAACTCTGAGTTGAGCTCTTCTGCAGGAAACAGATCAAGGTATAGAACTTTGAAAGTTCTTTCATCAGCTCTTTATTTAATGTTCTCCAGTGTATTTCCGTGTTTTAGTACAGGAGATGATTTGTTGTGTCTGCTTATGTGTTTGAACAGTGAGGATATCTTGCTTTGTCCAGTTTTTGTAAATAGCCATAGTTGCCTGTAGGTAAAATCTCCATCTTTGCTTTTTGTTTGTTTGTTTTTAATAAACAAAAATTCAGTACAGTGTATAGGTGTGCCCTGCCTGTAATCACTTATAATATAGCAGAAGAGCCACTTCTGCAACTCACACACTTGTGATGTATTTGCGATGTATAAATTAGAATCAATCCTGATTAGTAACAAGAAGTATTTTTTGGTGCAGTTGAAATATTCAGCTTATTTAAGGTGAAGAACAATAGAAAAAAAACATGCTTAAGAGGACCAGGAGCTCAGTGGAAAGATATAATTGTAATAGTCTGTCTGTTCCAGTAATAGTTGTTTTAATGTGGATCCAGAGCTTTTGAATTTGTCATAAATCTGGAGAAACAGCTTACACTTTCAAATTTTAAGGTCAAGTTTAATTTGTTTGGAAATGATTAAATGGATAAGATAAACGGTTAAAGAAAGTGGAAAAAGTCAACTCTAGTTGCTATATTTCATAAAGCCAAAGGGAAGTATAACTCAGTTCAGAATGTGTTCTGTATGTGTGATACATGCTGCAATGATCTTGATTTTTTTTTTGCTTTTTTCTTTTTTTCCTTTTTCTTGAACTATTTTGTTTTTAAAACTCTTGTATGTTTGTGTAAATTAGTGTGAGCATTGCAGGTCTTTATTTTTCCTCGCTATCTTTGCCAGTATTAGCTTTTTCTATCAGAAACAAGAACATGGTCTTGTTTAGAGCACTGGCCTTATCTTCGTGAGAAGAATGGTATGGCTCTCTGTGTGCGCGTGTGCGCGCGTGCGTGTGTGTGGACTTGGCTCAGTGATTAGGCAATCCCTTCCAGTCTGGGCATAAGCATGGAGTGAGACAAATTCAACTGTTTTTTGTTTTTTTTAATTTAGCCTGACTGTGTTGATATTAATATTTAAAAAAAAAAGGCAAACTTCTTTGTTGTTGTTGTTTTTCTTTTATGTAATTTCGTTTTATTTTGTCTTCAATTATGCTACAAGGGAACAAAGTTCAGATATATCAGAAACTGGGGTCAGTGAAAATGATGAAAATCCTGTGAGAATTATTTCAGTCACACCAGCGAAGACGGAACCTGTGAAAAACAAGGTATGTTTGGGGGATTTTATGGACTGTATCTCTATAATTAGCTTGGCATTGGGGGTTTATTCAGTACACATCACTGTGGATGTTCTCTGAGGAACTGGTAATGTCAGATTTCATTTCATGTTATTATACCATTTTAGCCTAATGAAAGACCTCTAATTTTCAAAACTATTGTTAATTTTATCCAGAGTAACAGACCTCGTGCTCAAAAATGACATGGAAATGAGAAAGGACTTCTTTTTCTATAAAATATCAAAAGATTCCCACTTTATTCTGTGTTTTTCCAGTAACTGAAGATACTGTCCAGAAGATTTCAAGTGGTCCTCTAGCACGAACATGTGACTCTAAACATTAATTAAACTTTGGTGATTTTTAATGCCTTCTTTCCCTTCTGTTAGAGACATCACCATGCCTAAACCATACTGCTTTTTTAACTTATAAAGCATGTAATTGCATGAATTTTAACAAAAGTAAATGTTAAGTCCTGCAGCTGGGATAGATTAAATCCAAGCAACAGTGCAACAGTGCTGGGATCTGTCTGGCTGGGATTATAGGTCTGCTAAGAAGGACCTGGGGGACCATCCCAGTGGAAAATCAGCAGAACATGAGTCAGCAGCATGCCTTGGCAGCCATGAGGGCAAACTGGGTCCTGAGCTGCGTTGGTATAGCCAGCAGATCAAGGGACGTGATTATTCCACCCTATCTGACATTCTTTAGACCACAGCTGGAATACTGTGACCTCTCCAGTTCAACATAGATACTGAAAAACTGGAGAGAGTCTTGCAGAGGGCCACCAAGATGTTAAAGGCTTGGAGAATTTGTTATATGAAGAA
Source organism: Chauna torquata (assembly GCA_013399475.1). Taxonomy (NCBI): domain Eukaryota; kingdom Metazoa; phylum Chordata; class Aves; order Anseriformes; family Anhimidae; genus Chauna; species Chauna torquata. Next base: position 266,904 of record VXAL01012999.1, on the reverse strand, counting down.
AGGTTGATGGAATTGGGTTTTTCAGCCTAGAAAAGAAGCCTTAGCAGCATCTTATGAGTCTTTCAATACCTAGAAGGTATTCACGGAGAAGATGGAGGTTTTCTCTTCCTAAAGCTGTATGGTGACAGGGCAAAAGGCTACAGGTGGAAGTTGGTTCAGGGGAAATTTCATCTGGACATAAGCAAAAAATGTATACACTGTGAGGAAAACTAAGCATTGGAATATGTTGTCCAGAAAAGTGGTGCAATGTCATTTGCTCTTCAAGACTTGGCATGACAAGCCTTAGCGTGACAACAAATAGGATAACCCCCTACTTTCAACAGAAGGTTGGACCAGATGATTTCCTGAAGTCACTTCCAAACTAGATGAGTCTGTGATTCTAAAATCAAAAGAGATTTCTGTAGTAATATAGGGATGTGTAGACAGTTCATGCTCTACACATTTTAAGAATTTATGTATCTACTCAATCTTTTTTAATTAGATGAAATCAGAGTGTTTAGTCCAGTGAAACAGGTGTTTTGGATTTGTATCACAAAATAGTTTTTTCATAATCTTTTCAAATAAAATCCACATAATGTTCATACCCATGAGCTAATGAAGAAGAAATTTTTTTCAGAAATTTCAACAGTATGATGGTTCCTTTTTATTATTATTATTATTACTTTTTTCTCTTTTTAGTTCTTCTTTGCTAAAGTAGAGCTCTTCTGAAAAGTTAGGTAAGAGGCAAGGCATTTATGAAATAGATCTTCAAAATGCTTTCTAGGTTCTTGAAACCTGGCTTTAGTTGAGATTTTCAAAGAGTGGTTGTCTGTAAAGTTACTGTGAATAGCAACTGTAAATGTCTCCTATGAATCTGTTAAAACAATAATAAAGATTACAGAAACTACAAGACTTCTTAAACATTTATAATAATGGAAGAATATTTAACAAAAAAGTCCTTGGTTCAGACACAGCACTTTTAATAGTGAGGGCCTTAATTGGTGTGTTTGAAATTGCTAAGTCATCCAGCCGTGCTTCTTACATACCCTTTTCTCTGCCTCTCTTCCTAACTGGTTTCACAAGCCAGCTTTCAAATGAAGGTCCAGCATCCAATTGCTTCATCTTTGTTTCCATATGAATAGTTTTCTGTGTAGAGACCTACATTGCCACCAGCCTTTCTGGCTTTCACATACAGACAGTGCTTCATCAAACTGGAACGCTTCCATTACCTTGTTTAGTGTATTGGGAAGAACATGCATGCAGGCCATACCGATTTAAATATGACAGAATTAACGAAGTAAGTTTCATATGTGACCAGGTTTTACTCCTTTTATTCCACACAAGTGATGGTTTTTTTTTTCCTTTTAATGACATTTAGCACTTCAGTAATCTGCACCTTCACTGAAGTTTGTGCTCCAAATTTGCATCTGTTGAAGTATCATTTGTTGTACCACTCATTACTCTTGCTCCTCAGTTCTCTCCTGCAGATTGGGAAAGAGTCAGTAACGGAACTTGTCCAGTAGAACCATTATGGAAGGAGTTGTGATTATTAGTCTTACTATAATTTCACTTTCAAGCAGCTATAAGATATATTGAGTACAGATATTATCATTACACACAGTGTAGAAAATCTCTTTTTGTTTAATGTTAAAAATCCCATTTAGTAAAACTTTTTACTAGATCTAAGCCTGTGTGATGTGTTTTTATAAGAACACTTTGTTTTATAAACTCATGTTTCTGTCAGACAGAGGTAACAATTTGAGTTTGCCTTTGGGAATCTTTCTTCACGTTTATGATTTTTCTTTTCTAGGAAATTAATTCTGATCAGGCTACACAAGGAAACAGCACTGAACGTGGGAAAAAAAGAACAGCAACAGCATCTGGAACTGAGAATATTCATCAAAAAGCAGAAGAAAAAAATGCAGATGAAACAGGACCATCACTCGCAGCAAAAACCAGGAGAGGGCGTCCACCCAAACCTGAACCTCAGGGTACCACTGCAAAAAATGAGGAAACAAATAAACCACCCGTCAGGGGAAGGAAAAGGGCAGCAGTCAGTCAAGAAAGCCCAGGGAGTTTAGAGGCAGGTAACGCCAAAGCACCAAAACAGCAAGACACAGCAAAAAAGCCAGCAGCAGCACAGAGACAAATTGATCTACAAAGGTAAAGATAAATAAAATTAAAAATACGTGGGTGGGGTGGGCCTTTCCTGTCTCAAGGTAAACTCTGAATTTACAATTATAATAGATCTAGCATATGTTAAAGGGCACAACTAAACCACAGTAATTTATAAATAGCATAGTCCAACATACGTCACTTTCTATTTTTTCAATGTAAGTACAAGGGCAGCTGGAATTAGAGAAGACTGAAATTGTTCTCTCAGAACAGGATAATATAAGCTGTTTTCACCAAATTGTGTTTCTTGGATGTTGCATCTTGGTTCCCTTTACTAGCATTGCTGTGTAAAAGAACTAAGAGTTGAGGGTCTTTCAGTGCATTCATTAATACCAGGTATACAGGAATTGAAGTGCTCTGCTCTCATTCAGAGCATTGATAATGAAGGCTTGAGAAATGACCATCTTTAAAGAACAGAATAAATTGTAATTCTAACTGTATTTTCTGATATTTTGGGTCTGATGCTTATNAAACCACAAATGGACATAAACACAGAGGAAATTTGTTTAGCTGAATCTGATACAATTGTAATTTTAGTGAAAAAGTGTCCAAAGTTCTAAAGCAATAATGGTGAAGTCAGCAAACCAGCATGCTGGAAGAAATCTCAGTCTAAAGAAGTATGAATAATTGGAATGGTTTCTTTCTAGAGAGATTTTGTCAAACTGAGGAACTTGCAGAGAGCCTTGATCAAAAAGAATTAGCCTTTTCCTTTCACAGCGAGATTCATATACTAGTAAATTGTTCAGTCTTTCAAGAGACTAATACTTGTGTACTGCCTTGCAATGCTTGCTTTATATGTCAAATTTCTTTGTCTTCATAAAAAACTGCTCTACCCATAGCCTTAAATAAACCACCTGTATAAGGTAGCTTTTTTGAAATATGCAATACATCATTGTTTCTTGGAAAAAATACCAAAACAGTGTTGACATTTTTCAGAAGCCAGGTGCTTGGAAGTGATGGAGATTCACTGTTGGAGATAGACTCAAGTCCAGGATATTCCCAGAATACAATGGATCTTTTTAAGGCCTGTGAGAGCAGCCAGGAAGATACTGAGGATACAGAGATAGCAGAGGGAGGCTTCCTTAAGGTGTAGCAGGCATCTTATATAGGACAATTCTGTGTCTTTGTTGTAACTTATACAATAGGGAATCAAAGAAATTTGTCTTTTTTTTAGAAGAATGTATATAAAAAATAGTTACATGTGATAGGTTTTTTGCTTTTAAGTAGAAATGTACAAGTTAGTGTAAAAATTTGAAAAACATTTGAAGTAGTATTTGCTTTTAAGTAAGGCTGTTTTTATAAAGCTGGATATTTAAATACAGTAAATTAAAACGAGTTATCATTCCTATTCTCTGATTCAAGTGAAAGCTATGAATAAATGTATTTCTGTTTATGCTGAGAAGTTATGGAATTATTATCATTGAACTTGTGTATTTTCAAGTTTATCAGAAAGTTATGCTATACGATATGGAAATTCAGTTGTATTGAGTTAATTACATAGTAGTTGAGAAAATATAAGCTACAGTTGAAAGACTCACAGTATAAAGAAAGAGTGTATAACCTAAAACATAAACAATATAGGTAGGATTTTGATTCAGAATCAGTTGTAATTTCTTTATCCTTATGATTAACTTTTATTTCCTTTTCTCCCCCCAAAAAGGTAAAAAGAAAACTCAGTCGAAAAGGGAGGAAATGAAGGCCAAATAAAGGCATGCTCCAAGCTTCTGCAAAAACTAGGATTCAGAAATTTCCTGTACAGGAACTGAAATTACTTCAAAACACACAGCTTTCAGCTCTGAAAACAGAAGGAAAACTATGCTTCCCTTTCACATGAAATTAATCCTTCTCAATGGAAATGTAAAGCAGAAACTCTTGAGAAAGAGGCTAAAAGCATCTGTACTTATTTCCCCAGAGACTTTTTTTATGAAAAGTCAATAATTAAGCAAATTGCTTAACACTTGGTTCCAGTTCCTGCATTCTGGAGTTTAAAAGTGTATTTACACCATTAATTTTCATGCTGCATTTTTTTTTAAAGGAAGTCAGAGGAAGTCCTTACACTGACATTGAAAATTCATGATCCTAGAGCCAGGTATTCCCATGTTTCACAGAAAAAGTAGAAGTCTACTGAATGGATTTTAAACAAGACTAGAGGAAAAAATTCACAAAAAAATTTTTTTTGCTTTACTTTTGGAGACTGTTTTATGTATAATTCTTTCTGCCTGCCTACTTTTCTGCAAAAATAAGATGTACAGATTTCAGTTCCCTGCTATGAAAAGTCATGTGGTGGCAATTTTATAAATGTTGCTTTCTGATTTTTATCAGAGTGGGAAAGTAATCACTTAAAATTATTATTAATTCGCAAGTAGACATTTCATTTTTTAATTTTCCCTCCATTTTAGTTTAATATAATTTGCAATAAATGTACATATTGATGTTTGTTTTATAAAAACATATATCACTTTTAAGTGTTTTTACTCCTGCGGTTCTGTTGGAATATTCTAAATTTTAAAGGAGTAAAGACAGTCCAGCATTTGATTTTATAATGTTTGTCACCAGATTTTTATTATTGATGTAAAGAAAAAAAAAAATCAATTTTTAAAAATGGTTGGACTTTGGCAGCTTTGTAAGGAAAGTTGGAAATGTTTAGGATTGCTCTCAATTTTAAGCATCGTGCTGATTGGAAGTAAGTCTGTTTTGCATTTTGTCTTCCTGTCCAGGCTCATTTTTTAATGTTTATTTTAGAAGATTGTTGCATCAATATTATGTTTCCTGGCATTGTTCAGCATAGATAAAGTGTACACTTTTATGTACACATGATCATATTTAAGTTTGTTGCATAAATTAAACGCTTCTAGGTGTCATGTGGCAGTCTTTCTTTTTTTCT
>VXAL01012999.1:246252-261822 GCA_013399475.1 Chauna torquata | reverse complement strand
CCCCCGATTTCTCCCTCAAAAAACTACTTGCTCTGTACCTGTGCATGGTTTTGGATGTTCATAGAAATAAGATGTCGAGCAAATAAGTTGTAATGCAGACAACTATATAGTTAAAAAGATACTTTTGTAGGTGAAATTCTGGTGGTTTATCTTGTAAAGTTGTTTGGGAAGAAGGGGCTTGGTCTGCAGAGTGACCACGAGCAGCTCACTTTGTTTCCCTGTTCCTCGGTTCACCATTTCTCTTTTGCAAACTGTTTTGAAATCCCTTGGTGTGCTGTAGAGGAGCTGGATACTGTTGACATAAGTTGAGGATTACTTGCTGTCCTGAAATGGATAGGGTGTGGTTGTATGCTGTTAAACAATGACTAAGTCTCCTTTATCGAGCATTTAATTGGTTTTGCAGTTATTTTTCCTCTGTACCAGAGAAAATATACTCTTCGCGTGGCAATATGTGCAACTTTTCCTAAAGCAGTCTGAGATGCTTTGACTTGAAGGATTTTAAATACTTTCTTATTTTTTAAACACTTTCTTCTTATTAGTTAAATACTATTTTTATTTTAAGTATTGGGGAGATTGGGAGATTTGAAAAGCATTTAATTACACGTTGATCCATCAGGGTTTTGATTTCTAAAACTGAAATACTTTCACAAATTGGATTTAGTGATCATAACACGGTTTCTTTTTGGTGCTCTGGTCAAGTACTTCCTTCATGGAGATGATGTGCTATGTTGGTTTAAAACAACTTTTAAATCTTTTTGTTAGAAGTTTTTAGGTGCTATCTAAAAGGAACCTCTCTTTTAGAAATGAGCTCTGGTACCTAGTGATGTGCCTCTAACAATGGTTCGAAATCTGGACTTGACAAATCTTGCAAATATTTCATCCAGAATGGTTTCAAAAAGCTGTGGTTTTTGGGAAGTGGATTTTTTTTTTTTTTTTTGGTCAGGTTTTAAGTCAGTTCAAATATTTTAGAGTTAGAGTTTCTTTCTTCTGTTTTCTTTAAGGGGACATTTGAATTACTTTTGTGTGTTGACTACCTGTATAGTCAAAGAAAATTAGTACATTCATGCAGCCGGTTAGGCTGGGCATAATCGGCTGAGCAAAAATGGATACAAACTGTAGGAAAATGTCTGCTAATGGTTTGTTATTGGAACTTGCCACAGACAAGGCTACATGCGGAATTTCTGTGCCTGCCCCCAGCTGCTTCTCACCAAACTCCTGAGAGTATACGTGGTAAAATCCTGAGTTACCTCAGGGGTGAACATCAGCCTTTATAACAAATACAGGGAAGTATAGGCGTAATTTTTATACATACAAAATTTATGCATTGCTCTTACTCCTGTAGTTTAAAAAAAAAAAAAAAAGATGTTTATTTTGTAGTTGACCATATATGAGCTTTAAAATATTTTACATTAAGACTGGGGATGGTCTCATTGTAATAAGTGAACTGATGCTCAGAGGTTTTTCACTTTTTAACGTATGATAAAGAATAAAAGGAAGCCCAATTAAAACCCGGTGTTTATGGCTTTTATCCAGTGTAGGATTTAATGGTGTTGAGGTTTCACATTCAGTTCCATAGTTAGAGCTAAGTTATCATCTTTAAGTTCCCATCTTCATGAAAGTGTGGCTCTGTTTCTTAGTAGACGTACATTTATTTCTGTTTCTTTGTTTCCTCTGATTCCTAGACTGTATGGCTCTCATAGCAATAAGAGAGGAAGGCTATTCTGGCACCATCCTTTGTAAAGTAGTAAATTAAACCTGTACCACTCAACAAAATAGAATATGAATAGTTGTTATAGACAATATTTCTATGTCAATCTGGTGTATTTCTTAAACAGGAAGAATAGTATGCATTATGAATCTTTTCTGTGTATGCTGTGTCAAGCCTTTAAGTTTTAGAACTGCTAAATAACAACAACAACAACTATCCTTGTCTAAAATGTACTTCCAGCAGATACTTAGCGCACATTACTGGACCAAGTTCAACATCAGACTGGCTGTTGAGTTTCATGTTAACTGATGGGGCTCTTATAGCTGAACCATCTCATCTAAAGATCCACAAAGATTTGGGATCACCAAACACTTGGAATACGCAGGAAACTTGCTTCTTTAAGAAATGGACCGTGTTGATCCTAGTTCACTTGCATGTGTGCTCCATGATTATATTATCGGCAGTGACAGATTGTTTGTACACAGAAATCAAGTTGCAAATCAGTGCTCAAGGAAATAGCCCAACCCAAAGAAGCTGGACTATAAAGTCTGCTTGCCAGCCAGGCTCCAGGTGTGCATAGCTGGTAACCAAACATTATTCACAGACTAGCTGGTCTCAGCCAAAGGAATTGTGTCTCAGTGCAGCAACAGGTATGCATAACAAATAGCAAAGTGTTAAACAGCAATTAAAAAAGTTCTGTACAGCAGCACCCAACACGTCCCTTGAAGCCTTCTCCTCCTTAGATTTCTGACAAAGAGAATCATCCTGCCAGGATGATACTGCCTGGGATACTAAAGGGGACAGAGGGAAGTTCATACCAAGAGAATGCTCTCTTGGAGGAAAATACTCCTAAACTTCAAAGACTAACAACAGCTTCCGTTCCTGAAAGTTTTAAAGCCTGACACTGCCTGGATCCATTTGTATTCCTTCCTGGAAGGAAGCAAACAAGATTAGAGTTCCTCAGGAGAACTTGGAAATCCTACTACAAAAGCAGAGATGACAGCCTCCCCCTCCCCTGCTGCACAGCCTGGATCAGGCGACTGGATCCATGGGCTTGGTACCAGCATTAAAAGCTTGGCAAAAATGCTCAAATTTATAACCTTATGCTGTCCTTTCCCCTTAAGCCACACATCCAGACATCTGGATCTCATGTTTCAAGAGTGGTGTGACTTCAATTTGGCCAAGGCCATTCTGGAAGTGGCATTAGCATATCTAGCTTCCCAGCTACCTTCCTTTTCAGAGCTATTTTTAGTCATGTGCTTACTTTCCTGCTAATACAAACTCTTCGTGATGGAGCAGTGCTTTTGTTCAAGAGCAAAATTTCTTATTCCTGTAGTTGTTACCACGTGAGAGACAAAGGGAGTGTTACCCCATTTCTTACTTCTGTCTCACTACTGATCTTCTGTTTCAGACTGAAGATGACCAGGCCCACAGTTCCATCAGTGACGTTTCAGCACCAAGCCAATGTTTTAACCCACACAGTGACTACTTTCACAAATCTGACTATAAATTTGTAGCAGAAACATCTTCTACTCTCCTCCGAATCCTTGGCCTTACTTTATACAGTTCTGAAGGAAATGACAAAGTTTTAGGCAACTGTAGCTTCTTGTAAAGATGTATGCTTGTAAATAAGTGATCCGGCAGGACCACAGCAAGAGGTCAGGTCAGACATGTTCCAATTCAAATAACCTTCTTCACTCAGGTTACAAGAACCAAAGGAGCAGGCACTCACTCCATTAACTGGTAAAAGCAGCTACACCTCAACTCAGCTGGTGTCACGTTTGCCTAAAGACAATGTCATCATGTTCTTTAGAGCCGTGGTGTCACTCACAGGTGTTTGACACAAACTGTACTTATGCTACATAGTTTATGGAATTACTGCCTGCACTGAGCAGTGTACAGCCATTGTAGCGTTGCCCTGGGAGAAGCCTTCCTGCTTGACCTGATGGAAAGGTCCTTCTGACCCACAACAGAGAGTCTTCTCTGTTTCTGCTTAGCAGGAGTCATGACAAACTTTTATCAGGGAACATCTAGACCATGCAGTGGCTGCGTGCTGTCAGCCAACAGGAGGAAGAGTCAGGACTTGCTGTGACCCCTTCAGCTTTGACGAGAAGCCATTCAACCTTCAACCTGGTGGTTTTATCACTAACTGCATAGCTAGATCCATGGTCAGCAAGACGTCTGTGGGCAACACCGATGGTTAGCGCAGTTGGGTCCTTGCTGAGGAGGGACAGCCATCAGGAGATGCGTCTGTTCTTCAGTGGGAGGTGAGCACAGAGGTTATCTGAGCTAATTTGCAACTCGCTCAGAAGTCATGCTGATGGCAGGGTATTCTTAGCAGCAAGCCAGCTGTGGCGAGAAGCATGACCAAATAACTCTGCTTACACTGAGCGTCCTACACCCGTGACAAGACTTATTTCAACAGCCGCAAGAGCTCAGATGTGTGTTCATAACGCTGCAAGGCAGGCGGGCTCCAGAACAAGAAATACATGTTTTGCTCCTTAAGTTCAGGCATTTAATTCTTTCCTCATTGCCCCGGAAGCTGAGATTGACATACGCTGACCCTGATGCACCAAAGCTTGTGAAGCAAAAGCTGGCCTATGATTACGGCAGTCCCAGACGAGAGCCGAGTTGGTTTGGTGTTGGGTCTGAGTGCTCCAAAGCAGGCAGGTTATCGCTGTCTGCTCTAGAAACTTCATCAGCAATAATCTGATTTCTTTCCTTGGTGCGGCACAGTTGTAGCAACTCCCGTCTGGCTGGGCAGCTGGTTCATAATCTGGCACCCTACCCCAAGGAGAGCTGGGATGCTCAGAACGTTTTTGGGTAACGCTGGCATCTCTAGGGAAGCTGCCTGATTTCAGTGTCTTCCCACCCTGTCTGGTTGGGTGAGGTCTCTCTCTCTGGTACACTTGCACGTAGTTGCTGCATAAAACTGATTGTTGGACCTTGACAGATCTTTACTTTTTGTTACTTTTTGCTTCTTTACCCAAAGTCTTTCCAGCCTCTAGTGTAACCTCTGTCAGACCCCCAAGTGTATGTTGGTCAGCAAGTTAAAAACTGGGATTCCTGGTGTTGACAGGAAGCAGGGCTCATTAGGGTTGGTGACACAGAGCAATAAAAGACAGCAATAACATGATGTGGGTAAAGTAGAAATCAGGAGATGGTTTCTAACCATCTGAACAACAGAATTTTGGAAGAACCTTCCAAAAGAGGAGAAGATTTAAGATGGATTTAGAGGAGTCTACGAGTTGGGGATTATGGGGGCCTGTGACACGCAGGCCTAGACTTGATCCTCCTGTGCTGCACTTGCAAGCTGCCCGTGATGGTTCCATCACGCCTTGCACCACGGGTGTCAAAAGCACTGGGTAAGGTCTTCATCCACCCAGAAGGGTTTGCAGCATGTAATGCTCCAAATTATCTAATATTTTGAAATAATAAAAATGTTCTCTGTTAGCAAACATTTTATTTTATCCAGGTCTTTCAAGCATTCCCTTTTCTTTTGTGCCTACGAGTTACACTCTAATGAGCAAATTCTCTGGTGCTTCTGTCATTTAAAAAGATGTTTTTCCTATGCACCTCTGAAAATCTAATGTCTTTACTGACTTGTATTTTGAAACTGCACTACAGCTTTTAGTCATTTTGATCCAAACACTTTTTTTTTTTTTGCCTAAAAGTGCGATTTGTCACACCAGTGTTTCGCATGTGCTCAACTGGTTGTTGGAAAGATGTGCTTAATTTAACTTTTTAATGTCCCTGGTCTGAGTTAAGGCTTGGAGTCTCTGATTTGAAGATAGTTGTGAGTTATCCGAAGCCAGTGGTGATATTTGCTCTTGGTATGACAGCATTCACTTTGGATTTCTGTGGTGGTTCTCTAGAAACCAGAGGTGAGCTCATATTTGCATGATAGCATTTGTGTGAGTTAGACTGGAAACCCCGAGTAAACCTCACCCGAAGGCCATCTCCAAACTCCATGTGTTCGTCCCGGCTATGAGAAAGTCACACTTGTTCTTTGCCGTCATTTGGAGCATGAAGCTACCCCAGCTGAGGTAGATCAGTTCTGGTTGTTCTTTGGAAACAGTGATCACTTCATCGCTCTGGGGATTTCTCCAGCCTTTTGGTGGCTAGGAAAATAAAATAGAAGCAATTGTCTCCTCTGTGAAGTCCCATTTATCTTTCAAAAAAGTAGTTAAGTGTGTATTTTTAACCCTTTCTGGTTTCCGCAGGTGTGTGAAACTCCGTACCATCACGGTCTGTACATACCAGGTTGTGGTGGCATTTACAGTCCTGGTGGGTCAACCATGAGGTAGACGTGGTCATCTCTGTGGCTTTCTAAGTTTCTAAGACATCTGCCTGGTGAGATCATCCATCATATCTGTGTGTATAAACACCTGATAGGAGAAGGTAAAGAAGTGGTGCCAGGCTCTTCTCAGTGAACACACAAGAGGCAATAAGCACAAACTGAAATACAAGAAATTCCATTTAAATGACAAAAAAATATATATATATTGTGTGGGTGATGGAGCACTGGCCTTGAGCAGGGGCGTTGGACCAGATGACCTCCAGAAGTCCCTGCCAATCTTAACCATTCTGTGATTTCAGTATTGTGCTCCAAGCCCTTTAAAATGATGGCAAGTCTTTCCATACGGCGTTACTTGCTGTTCTTCCTATTGTTCAACACACAAAGTTGTGCCCCCTCCAGATAGGCTCCTTTCCCACTGCTTTTCTCTTCCTGCTGATCCTGTGGGGGTTTTTTTGGTTGGTTGGTTGGGTTTTGTTTTGTTTTCTTTTTCTTTTTTTTTTTTTACCATGGCTATTGCTCAGAACACAAAGTTCATCAGTTCACTGGCATTCAAATCCAGTAAGCACAATGTGTGGCAATAGTGTCAGGGGCTTTTTTGTATAATCTCCTACAACCTTCAGGCACCGACCATTTGAATGCACTGACGCAGCAGCTGTTACCAAAATCCTTCTAAGTAGGATAATAGAGGTATCTTTGACCTACTTAACACAAAAAATTAAAACAGTGTATTTATTTTATTACGGTTCAGGCTGGCGGCAGCTTTCCTGGTGTCCAAGCAGGTACGAGCGTGGCGGAGATCGGCAGAGTCGTGGGAGGGGCGCAGAGCGGAGATGGACGGCGTCTGCCGCGGCCAGGCTCAAGCAGCGCGGGGCCGCAGAACGCGTGGGTGCCAGGCACGGCAGCCGGGACGCCTGGCCCACGTGCGGCTGGGGGCTTGGAGGGGCAATCTCCCCCGTCAGGGCTGCTGGGTCACTGCGCTGGGGGGAGCCCTGCCCTGGCCAAGCTGCCTGGGGGAAGAGCCCCTGCCTTCCCCAGGAGTGACGTGGCATGGATATGTGTGTATATAAATATATACATATGTGTGTGTATGTATATATATGTACATATATATACATTTTTTAAGGCTCAGAAGTTCAGACAAGCACCTCACTAACTCCCACCATGCACCACTGTGCTTTAAGTGCCTGAACACGAGTGCTTATTCCCCTAAGCCACAGATCCTCTTAGCAGGTGCAGCCGTCTGCATTTGCTGTCGCGTGGTGGAAACCCCGGTCCCGAACCTCCGCATTGTGCTGGGGACACAAGCCTGACCTGTGGCAGAAACGCTGGGCAGTGCCAGCACCCAGGCAGGTCCCCACACTGCTTCTGGTGTCACCCACGGGCAGCCTTTCACCCCCTGCTCCTGGCTGATCTCGTGCGGGTGGCTGAGCCGTGTGTGGAGCCACCGCTGCCCCTTCCATGAGGGCAGAGGCTGGAAGGGTTCTCAGGATTGAGGATGGGTCCTGGCAACCCCTGGCCCTCTCCAGATCTATGAAGTTCCCTTTCAGGTTATCTTTAAGTGGTGCTTTCCCTCCATGGAGTTTAAATTCTGGGAAGAGGCAAGTCACACCTGGGTAGCCAAGAGACATCAGGAGGAGCCCACGTGCTTCACAGCTGGAGCCCAAAGGGTCCCCAGAGCTCCGCAGGGTCCTATTACATTTACCACGATGGACTTGCCATCTTGTTCTCGTCTGCTTCTTATTTGGTTGCTCTTCAGCCTTGAAATCCCTTAAAAGCTCTAGTAAGATTTGTTCCCTCCAAAAGACCACTCACCTCCTTGTGCCTACACTCCTTCCCCCCTCTCCATCCTCCACCGCACGCTGAGGACACCCATCGCCGCGGCTGGGGGAAGGAGGGACGATGGCTTGTCCTGCCACACAGCACTTTCCCTGAGGATGTTTTGGACTCAGCCTCAAGCAGCGAAGGTTATATCAGCATTTCGTTTGACTCAGTGTTGCTGAGCTGTTTTCTTTCCAAAACACCATACCTCTAAGCCAAGATATCTTCTTTTTTGTTTGTTTTTACCTTTTTACTGTCAAGAGGGCTTTGTTGTTTCACATCTACAGGATGTGGCCCTTTTCTGCCAGTTTATTTGCTTCTTTTGCAGAGACATCAACAGACACAGACATCCGATACCAAGGACGCCTTGGCAGATGATAGCAGACGGCTGCGTCCCAGGCAGCCCGTTCCCTCGCTCATGGCAGCACGTCCCATCAGCACGGCCAAGCACGCGTCAGGAAGTGCCGGTGGTCTCTGAGGTGTGCGCTGCTCTGCGCCTTCATGCGGTGGATCTGGGTTTGCATCGCAGCCTTCAGGCCATTGCCCGGCCCCACTTCGTGTTGGTACCGTCCGCGTGCCCCCCGGCCCTCCTCAGGAACACCCCAGGCTGTGGGACCCAGCGCTGCTGTGCGTGCGGCCGCCCCTTCGCCATTATACACTCGCGCATCTGGAAGACTGGGGAGAGAAGCAGTTTGCTAACAGAAGACAGCATAAGAACGTATCACTAACGACTGGGCGTAAAAACAGCAGTTCTCAAAGAACTTCCAGCTGTACAGCTCCCACTTCGTGTCCACAGGAGTGGGGGACCTGGGGCCCTGGTCATGAACAATTTTGACATGCACGCACAAAGACCACAACTTTATTTCTGGCTATCTTGCTTTTTGCTCCCGTTATGTATGGTTTCATTGTCAACTGCATGTGGTTTCAAAGACGCTGCTACAGATGTAACAGATGTGATTTATGTAGCAGACCAAACCACAGTGGTTTGCTGTAGAAAAGGTTTAGTCAAACATCTCAAAGCAGTTGAAAGCAGAGAGTCAGCATGGCCACGTGAAAGTGTACTTACCAGTTACTGTAGCATAACTCACCGGGATACAGCTGCACATTCTAGCTTTGGGACAGAACCACAGGATGGCTGAGGTTGGAAGGGACCTCTGGAAGTCATCTGGTCCAACCCCCTGCTCAAGCAGGGCCACCCAGAGCAGGTTGCCCAGGGCCATGTCCAGGTGGCTTTTGAAGATCTCCAAGGAGGGAGACTCCACAACCTCTCTGGGCAACCTGTGCCAGTGCTCAGTCACCCGCACAGTGCAGAAGTGCTGCCTGGTGTTCAGAGGGAACCTCCTGTGCGCCAGTTTGTGCCCATTGCCTCTTGTCCTGGCACTTGGCACCACTGAAATGAGCCTGGCTCTGTCCTCCTTGCACCCTCCCTTCAGCTACTTATACACATTGATAACGTCCCTCCTGAGCCTCCTCTTCTCCAGGCTGAACAGGCCCAGCTCTCAGCCTCTCCTCACGGGAAAGGTGCTCTAGGCCCTAGATCATCTTGGTGGCCCTCTGCTGGACTCCCTCCAGGTCTCTCTCATACTGAGGAGCCCAGCACCGGACCCAGCACTCATGATGTGGCCTCACCAGTGCTGAGCAGAGGGGAAGGATCACCTCTCTTGACCTGCTGGCAATACTTTGCCTAACACAGCCAAGAGTACCACTAGCCTTCTCAGCAGCAAGGGCACGCTGCTGCCTCATGTTCAACTTGCTGTCTACCAGGACCCCCAGGTCCTTTTCTGCAGAGCTGCTTTCCAGCTGGGTGCCCCCAGCAGGTGCTGGTGCCTGGGGCTGTCCCTCCCCAGGGGCAGGACTCTGCTCTTCTCCTTGTTGACTACTCACAAGTGAGGACCATTCCCAGCTGAGAAGACCAGCAAATGAACTGCATGAGGACCAACGCTTTCCTTGTTAGGTCTTAAGAACCTTTTGGCTTTTTCCACCTCTGCATCATCTGACTCAGTGACCTTTTGGTACTTGCTTTGTTCACACGTCTGCTTCTAAATAGCTCTCTCTTCTGACAGGTATGGCCTAGAGACAGTTTACTCCTGGCGTTTTTGATGTGGTTCAGACCAGTTAAGGACTTGAATGTGGGAGATTGCTATGAAGGGGAATGTGCATGCCAAGCAAAAGAGCGAGGGCATCCCTCCCCCATGCCTCATCCCAGCTGGTAATGTGCCTCTGGAAAATTAACACACGCTTCATTCCTCAGATTTTGTCCCTTTAATGGTGAAAAGCATAAACGTGAGTCTTTCTCCTTCCATTCAAACTGACAACTTCAGCTCATCTAAATCCCTTGCTGCGCGCGTACGCCACTTCGCATTCAACACAGCTTCTCACTAGCCACCACTGCCAGGGACGCGTGTCCCGCTCTGCAGCTAGCGCTTGTTCTTCAGCCTTGTACTTAGGGAAAGTTGAAGCTGTGGCAGTGATACAGCTTGCAGAACTATTTCTTTGTTAACAAAAAAGGCTTACATGTGGTTAGCTCTCACACCTCCCTGCCCTCCGTGTGAAATGGGACCAGGTGGTTCCAGGCCTGCTTTTGGAACCAAAATGCATCTCGGCACCTAACTGGCGCTCCTTTGTCAGGCTGTAAGGGGTGAGGTGCTGCTGCTCCCGTGCAGCCACCCTCGCGCCCGGTTCTGCAGCGCACCAGTGGGCAGATGTTCCAAATGGGGACAGCTGGCTTTGCCCTGGGACAAGTGAGGGCTGCTCCCACGATCCGGTAACGCTGTTTGGCTGCAGGAGCCTCCCAAACCTCTCCAACAGGATCGGCAAGAGCCTTGACTGCTTGCTGCCTAGCGTATTTTTAATCCCATACATGTCTGCAATAACTGACTTCTCCCTTAGCCTGCCAGCAGTGAGAAAAGTCATTTTGGGAGACATGCGGCAAGGGAAGAGACCTGGGAAGGGAAAACAAGGTGCTCACTATGCAAGTTCCCTTCTCCTACCCCTCTGTAGGAGAACTGGGCTGTGAGCTGCACTTCCCCACGATGCCAGCTGGTTATCCTTTATTTTTCACTTGGCTGTAACAAACCCACCCGAAAACTTTACGTATTTCAACACAAAGCAGCCACTAAGTGAAGCAATGCAATTTATTTGACATTACACCAGACATGGGTGCTCCAGATCCAGACCCAGACTTGACCTTAAAACAATTTTAAATCCTGAATTTGCTGCATAGGCATTATCAAAGTTACCTGGCTGAGAGCTAAAATTTGTCAGCATTACAGCTATTGAAATGCAAAATTAAACACAGGAGGAATTGAGATAGTATTAGTCCAGTTCAACTGTAAACTTGCTTCCAGTTTTGGGGCGCTGGAAGAAATTACAAGGCTGTAGGACAACTTCAGGAGCATTTCTGTATAAAGCAGCTCTCAGTTACTCATGCCATAGTAGTCTCTAACTACAAGAACAAGGGCATTTTTTTTTCCTTTTCTGAATTACCAGACCAGCTAAGAGAGCGAGCCCCCAGCCCCAGCTGAGAGGGGAGCATTCCCTCTCCCAAATGCATGAATGAGGTACCACAACAACACAGCTTGCGATGATGGTAAATAAAGGAACCCCCCCCCATACCTTAATTTTCACATCACCAAACTGTGCAGCAATTAAGTTTGGTACAGCCTGCCTGGGAGCCCGCGAAACGTGCCCAGGGACGAACAGCAGCCTGAAGGGACGAAGCAGATACAGAACTCATTACAAGAAGCTTCCCAGCTCAGCTCACTGCTCCTAGCTCTCGGCGTGCAGAAGGCAGCTTTCAAACTCTTTACTCCATGGAGCAAACACTGACCAAAACGTGCCCAAAGAAGCTAGCAGTATATACTGGTGCTAAACAGACGAATGGCCCCAGCCTCTACTGGATTCTTCCTACAGCTGCAGAACACAGCAGCGGCACTAAGCGAGAGGCTGTCACCTCCCCGCCAAGGAGCCGACTGGAGTTTGCATCAAGTGCAGTCATTCAAAATGCACAAAGACAAGATGAGCATGAGTGGTGCTGGAAAAAAAAAAAAAACAACAACAAAACATTTTCCTTTTTTCTTCAGACACAGCAAAAGATTTTTTTTTTTTTAAAGGAGACAGTATGTGTGTATGCATATATATATTTCTTTACATACATATTTCCTACTCTATCAGATGAGGCAGTCCTAGTTGAAATAACAAGCACTTTCATTACATGTATTATATTTACACAATTTCTTTGTCAAGATTTTTAATGTGCATTAGGACAACTATCATCCTTTCTCTCTTGCTGCTGACATGGAGGCAGCATACCATGTAACATCAGAACAATTCAAATTACCAGAAATAAAATGAAAACTGCTTTCAGGGAAACATGCATTTATTGTTAAGCATTCCCAGTGAAAATCAACATCTTTTAAAATGTGTGTTTATTTAAAAAATCATTTGTGTACAAAAGTGTTTGTGTAGTTTTTATTTTCAAGACAAAAAACACTGATGCTGCATTCCAGCCCACCCCCTCATCCTTTACAGGAAGCCTGATGCTCAGGAACCAACCTCCTGCAATATTTTTCATTGGTAATTTTTTTTTTTTTTTTTTTTTTTTTTTTTTTTTTTTTTACGAAAAGTCAGAATTTCAGATGGAAAAGGTAAGTGTAAAGCAGGGCTCTTCAACAGTTGACATCAGCATTCTTATGATGGCAGCCTCCCTCAGACACCACAACAGAGCACCAGCAGTTTTCGGAAACCGTAAAACGGACAAGTACAGCATTTTCACAGTACATTTCCTCATCTGTTGAGTCATATGTCTTAACTTACATTACCACTGAATGGCTCAGCACCGTAAGCAGTCAGCTAGCTATTTTGATGCCTACAAAGCAGGTAACAGCAGAGAAGGAACATCACATCACAGTACAGCGCAAGTGATTTGCAAGAGTTTGTCAAATGAGAACAAATCTGAGAAGCAGAGCTGCTAACTACAGAGCGCTGCAGCCAGAATAACCGAGCAAGAAGCTAAATGCGTTAAGGACAGTTGGTCTGGCGAGACTAAGGATGAATCAGCTGATGACACTAACAGCACGAACGGGAAGAGCAAGCTACATGTTTTTACTGATGGTTCTGGAACAGATCAGAAGAGTAACAAGGAAAGAATCAATTGCCCCTTTATCTAGCCCTAGGAGAAAGCTGTGCCTGGAGAACGAGGACATCAGCAGTGAAACCACCACATGGTCTCAGAAAAAGCCCTAGGCACTCAATGAGCATCTTCACTTTCATGCTTTAGTTCTGTGACGCAACAGACAGCATGACGAAATGCATTTTTGCTATCTATTTCTTAGCCAATTGCTCATTAAGTCCTACAAAGAAAATCACTGGATCGCCAACCAGTGGCTACGTTCATCAAGATGCTTCTGATCAACCTCCACTAGCAACAAAATCGAGCAGGAGAGGACACCTCATCCTCTTGTTGTGTCTGCTCATAAGCAGACATTAAATAAAACTAACGTTCACTGCTCAATTATTTATCATTTTCCCCTTTGGGCAAGCCTCCAAATCTAAGCTAGTATTTAGGAAGGAAACAGGGGACATGCACACAGTTAAGCTTCCCCTTGCTCTGAAAATGGAACATTTCACACTGACAGCGTATGACCAATGCAGTAAACAAGAACTCTTGCTTGAAACCATGTTTCAGGTCTGATTTTCCCCCTCCCCTTCCCTCTTCCCCCATTAAATAAGCAATCCATATGCTCTGAAGTGCCTAGCCTGACTCACAGCTGTTAAGCTTAAATTTGCATAGTTTAAGTGTTTGTTACCTACACCATCTAATGCAGATTTGGCATTACAAGGTAAGCTTCTTTCTGGCTATTTAATTCCTCCTTTCAGACAAAAAGAAAAAAAGAGCCTATATTCCTTATGTCAGTGTTCCAATGCTAATTTACTTGGAAGAGTTAAACACAATGGTAATTAAAAAAAAAAAAAAAAGACATATTCCTACACCACTAGAACCCAATTCCTCAGATAAACACTACTGAACCTATTGCAGCCAAGGCCCCGCGTACTCTGCGGCAGGCTGGTGAGAGCCCTGTTGGAAAGCCGCTCACTCGCACGAAATTCTGGCACTACAAGCCTGAAAGCTGTGGCATGCTTTTTCCTTTAAATGGAAAGTTTGGAATATGCAGAATGAGTAGCGCTAAGCGCTACATCTTTCTAGAAGGATACGTTGCTAAGTTTTTGTCTCTGAAATGTACCAGTTCGTCATACTGAGCGCACAGCTTGTTCGCAGAAGCGATGGGAGAAAGCTGCGAGTTCGGCAAGTGGGGGTGGGATATAGTGAGGACTTTTGGCACTCATGGGAAAACTGAGGCTTTTGGCAACAACAAAAGGACATTTCTTTACCTCTGAGCAAAATCGCTTTACTTTTTGAGGAACTGGAAAAGGCAGGAGTTGCTTGCTCCCCACCAACAAAACAAGAGAGAAGCCACTTCACTAGATGCACGTTGAAACGTTCAGCAGTGAAGTCTGATGCTCTGGAACTCGGTAAGCTTCATTACCAATACCTTGTTTAGAAAAACCGGGCCATCTGGACTTCAAAATTACCATTTCAAGCTGTTTTCTTAAACAATAGAGGAAGACAAAGCAGTATGTATTTGTACTTAGAAAGCAACTGTCCCCATGTTTCATGTTCCTGTTTTAAGTAAGTGGTAAATGTGCAGCATGACACTGCAACTGGAGCAGCCTGCATGGCAGCTCCACGTCTGCGAACGCACAGGGCCCTGAACACAGTGATGCTTGTACAGAAAAGAGAACTATGAGTTTGTATGTACAAACTCACAATGATAAACTGAACGCTAACAGTAAACTCCCCAGGGCTCAGCCCCAGCTGCAGTTAAACTAACCTCGTACAACATTATCCCTATATTCAGCTCTGGTAATCACAAGAATACAAAAACATTCCTTATAAAGGACTCATGTCAACACTCATAGGAACCTCAGACCACAGGTGTCTCCTTAATGCTGGGCCACCTTTCCTTCCCAGCTCAGGTCTTGAGAAGCTTCCTTCTGCCAGCACCCGAGCTAGCATCAAGGTATCTTTGCTATAAAGCACATGGATGGAGGGCAAAAGGCAGTGTCCAACAGCGATACGTAAGGGTAAAGGGGAAGACGAGCGTTCTTCTGCAGAGACGAAAATGAGGTAACTTTGTGAGAGAAATAAAATGACAGGGCATTGTTTCAGTGGTGACCATGACCACCTCGTAACCATTTCCTCTGTTCTCCCCATCCCCCTGTCTTCCTTTATCCCTTTATGTGCAGTTAGGGAAATCTGCTCTGCTTATCACTGGACATGTGCTTACAGTGGGTGGAGACCAGCCCCTCTTCTTAGGGGACCAGTCTTACAAAAGTCACATTCTGAAGCCCGTAACTGAGAAGTTTTATGTCCCCCGACAACGATTTCCAAGTTCCTTCTTTTGATAAATAGCAGCGAAGAACAAGGGAAAGTAGTCAGCAATTTATAATTACCACCAGGGTAAAAAAAAAAAAAAAAAAAAGGATGAAATCAGAAAATAAATTAATTCAACTGTACAAAATAATCGCGTTCACGTACACGTTATTAACAATGACAAGACCACATCAACCATTCACGGCACACAAAACAAATTTCCACAAGCCCTGGGGGAGGGGAGGCTACCACGTCTCGGCTTCGCAGTCTCTGAGGAGGAATTAGTGCTCTTTAGTTTATTTGCGCCCCGCT
>VXAL01012999.1:208734-229909 GCA_013399475.1 Chauna torquata | reverse complement strand
ATCTACAGAATTTTCTTCTTCATTTTCTTCAAACCTCTTTTAATTTGCATTTTAACTGACTTTCACCTGTCTCAGCATTTCCCATCTCTACCTCCTCACTCCAAACTCTCATCAAACATTTTATGAATGACACAGATTTTCTTTCAACTTTTGCCCCTGATCTGCAAGCAAATCAGCACAGAAAACACATCATGCGTCAGGTACTATAACAAAATACTGTACGCACAGGGCTATAATAAAATCAAATACACAAAAGGGTGTATAAATAGGTGAGATAGCAGTTCTCCTTTCCAGGACAGAAACTATGAGACCATGCCTGCTGAGCCTCTTATTAACCAGCTCAACTCCATAAATGCAAAGCAAAAAACAAATGAAAAAACACAGAAAAACAAAAACAAACGAAAAAACACAGAAAAACCCACACAACATGTAAATACCGCGTATTTTCTCCCAGTGAATGCAGGCTAACAATGGCTGTCAAATCACATTCTGAACAAGATAAAGAAGTCTTTCAGATGAAAGGCAGGGCTAGACACAAGCAAAAAGGCCTCCAATTCAAGAATACCTATTCCAGAATAAGCAGTACTATGCTACAGTGCACCGAGTTTCTAACAGCTATCTATAAGCTTTGGCGATGAGCACCAAGCCCTAAAGCAGCAATTAAACCATGGTCCACAGACCTATCTTGCAGCATCTATGACCAGTTTCAGCCTTCCTTATTTTAGCTCCCACCAGAACACGTGCAGATGAAAGAACTGAAACCAATAGACATTTCAGTAAGAAGAACTATGTCTTTTACTCCAGACTCAAGGAAGTCGCTCAAAGGACAAGAGCTAAGAGCTACTGACACCACTTCCCTCCTCCTCTTCCCCAGTTCCTTCCCAATATTACATACCAGGGTGAAAATAATCAGAATGTAGGACACATTCTTAGTTCAAAGACATCTTTCAGACTTAAACAGAAAGCCAATCAAGAAGCTGTAAGACAGCTGTAAGATAACTCAGGAGTCTGCTAACTCATCATAAGCCCGTGAAGAAGGGACTAAATGAGGACACAGGAACATACAACTGCAGCTGCACGCAGCCGGGGAGAACACTATTCTGATCAATCTATTTATGATGGAAGCAGAGTCGCAAATTGAAAATGCTAGAAAGATACAAGAAAGATGTGGTAAAATTGAAAGGGCATTAAGTTCCAGAAACATACAAGTAAATTTAACACACTTCTCACATCTCTCATCCTTGTGCACACATTTTATGTATTCCTTCAGCAGAGCTGCAGTAGGACCATACTATTTCTGTTGGTCTTTCAGGTCATATAACAACTGCACATCTACCTGCATTTAATTATTACTAAAAACTTGGCAGGTTAAACCCAAAACTTTACCAAATATAGCTTACAATGTCCAAGGAATTAAAAGAATAAATAGTTATCTATTACAGCATTTCTTCAGTGATTCTGAGGGGTAGCAGGCAGAAATCAATATCTCCACATCAAGTAAAACTATCTGAAAATTGTATCTTGCCAAAAATAAATTACAGGAGGGTCAATAAACTGCTGCCCAGAATTTATCAGCTAGCACTCTGAAGAATAATCAGAGTGTATTTCTGGCAGGATACAGTTATACATCCTGCATGATTTCTACCTAGAGAAGACAGCTCCAACATCTGTCTAGAGGAGACTCAAAAATGGAAGATAGGTACTATGAAGATACACACAAGCCAATAAATAAGAATACTCAAAAACAACTTGTTAGGCAAATTATTTTACCAAAAAAAATGTTTACATTACCTTAGGAGGATTAAATGGATATGTTTCTGGAATTTTTATCTCTAGTTGATATCTTCCACCTTCAAAAGACAAAAACAAATTAGAAGTTAAAACAGAATATTAATCAAGCTTAGTCTTTTATGTCAGCAAAACGTGTGCTTCTAAATGCAGAGTTTTTCAAGTAATTTAAATTTACTCAGAAGTATTACCTAGAAGATACTTCTAGATTTCATATAAAATAAATGAATATAAATGAAATCTAAGTCATATTGGCTTACGCAAATCAGATTTTTTTTTCCCCTCCAAATTACACAGTTGAAATTAATTGTTTTTCCCTTTAAGCTATCCAGACCTGAGAATGTTCAACGATGCCATCTAAAAAAGTTACCATACTTTGGAAGTAAGGAGGCTCCAATGCTGTTTACAGTATGTTCTATGTTACTACCTGAAGACAGTAATTCCATTCCACTTCTGCACTTTTACATACTAACACTATTAATATAGTTTGTAGAATTAGAGCATGTAATAAATATCAGGAGCTTCGAGGACTGAATTTTTACTGCCCTTCTCTAAACATTTTTTGTTTTTCTTTCCCTGTTCTTGTATCATTATCTAAGCCTATTTCAACTACAGCTTTGTTAACATTCCAGTTTTCTATCAATACTTCTGTTTTCTGGAGCAATCGCAAGCCATCTCTGCCTACTCACTCAAGATTATTGGCCAGGCAGCAGTTTAAAGATGAAAAGAACAGAGCATAACAAAACAGATACTCCAATTCAGACGTTTAGTTTTTACAGAAACTGAAAGCATTGCTCCTCACTTGCTATTTTTTTCCCTCATTATACAACTGTTCTTTCTGAAAGAAACCTTTTCTATCCTTAAATATACTTTGTTACAATTCATAAGTTTCCTTGAATTCAAGTACCTATAATCTCTTTCCTTGGAGAGAGAGAGACATATTTGGGGGGATTTCAAGAACAATTTACTCTGCAACATCTCTATAAAAAACAGCTCTCGAGTAGTCTCAATATAGGCAGTGAGGTTCACATGCAGCAAAAAAAAAAAACTTAAAACTTGAAGGAACACTGAACAGTTAAAGTATATGGCACCTTTTTATCTATGCCAAAACACACACTGGAAGGTACTAACATCTCTCACTTTTAAAATATAATTCAGTCTAATACAGTACATTTGAAACTGGTTACTGTCAGTTTGATATTTTACACTGCCTACTACAAGTGGTTTTTTCCTTACTTAACTCTACAGTAACTCCAAAAGATTTAGCAGAACATAAAACAGAGAAAAGGCCAATAAGCCCAAAATTAGCATAGTTAATTTCTAAGTTGACTGCTTGTCTTCACTTACAAGACAGCACAAGAAAAATATTTTTGAAGACACTTAATATTTACATCAACAGACCTTAAAAGTAAGTTTGCTTTTTCTTTTGTTCGAATCAAAGTATAATTTGGCAGCAATTTTTCCCCAAGAAACAGAACAATTGCAGTGTTCCTGGATTACAAAAATTCATCAGTCCCTGTATGATTTTACTGCCATACCACTTTGTAATGCAATATAATATAAAGGCAATATAGCCTTGGATATTACCATTTCTTTTGCTTGCCATTAAAACTTGCCTGTAGAAGAGAGACTACTATAGCCCTCTCCATAACAGACTATTTGGCCACCAAATTTTTCCAGTTGGAATGTACAAGTCCAAAAGATTTTAAAAACTGCAGGGAGCAATGAGTTGGCAATATGATTTATAAAGTACTGTTGTTGTGCATTGAAGCTTACAGTTAAATATATGGGCTTGAAAACCAAACAAACCAAACAAGTCTGGACAGTTAATTTCATTTCCTCAATACTAGGTTTAAAATGCAAGTGAATAACATACTAACTTCCATATCCTAACATTTCTGCTGATTTTTTTTTTTTTTTTAAAGAAACAGGGAATATGCATTTGTATAACTTTTTTTTTCCCCCCAACATTTAATACCCAAGATCAAATTAACCAGTAACAGAAGAACATTCTTTCTGTACTCCTACTGGAAAGGACATCTCACAATAGAATTAGAATAAATTTTAATAATTTTTCTTGAAGAAATGCACTACTATAAATTCTGCAATTACTGTGGTTCACATGCAAACTTGGCTTGGTTACACAGTGTTCAAAAAAACTGTCTATTGAAAAGCTTTTGAATTAAAGTAAAACAAGTAAAACACAGCAGCTATTAACATAAACACCCTCTCTCCAAACAGGTGTTCTAATGTGGAATGCAACAGTGTTCGAATTGCAGTTATGTCTTGCAACATTCTGAAAATTGATCAGTATGAGTTGACAACACTTACAGAAAAATAAAAGCTGTAAATTTGTCGACAATAGATTGCGTTCTTTCTCTCAGTCAGACCAATGTCGCCTATGAAAGAATTCTGTAGCAGCAGTTGGTTTTCAGATACCTCATCAGTTGTGGTGAATGATTGATATTATTGCTCTTTCGCTTCACAACAGCCCTAGAACTCCCTTCTGCATCAGGGAATTGTCTGACATGGACGGCTGCGCTAGTTAGCTTTTCTCCATAAAGTACTCGTTGTGTCATTGTTCAGACCATAGATGACAGGAAATCATTCAGTAATTATGCAGCATGCATTACTGCTTTAGTCATAAAATGCAAACTACACACACTGGCAAGCCCTCAGTTTTATGTATTTATTCCCTTATGTAATTACAATGTTACAGAAATATTAACATTCCAAAGCACTCAGAATTTGGGTTGCCAGTAACTAATTTTGCCCCTTGGTGCATATGCCTTGCAGATTAAAGTAAGCATACGGTCCCATTGTTTTCCCATGATATCCTTGCCACAATCAGTATACATAATAGTTCCCCCCCACTCCCCCCAAAAAGGATATCTACTATATCCTTTCATCCTCATCATTAAATGTACTCATATGTATGCAAATACACTTGCATGCATTTCACATCAACAAATTCAGCACTAAACACATATTGCTTGTTTTCATTAGCCAGATATGCCAAGTATATTAATACAGTGCTCAAGTTTTGAGATTTTGGTCTAGCTGAATTATCCAGCCTAGCACAGAATCCAGTTCTGCAGACAGGTATTAAAACCTTTTTTTTTTTTTTTTTATAAAAACTTTTACTTTACCCTCTTCATGAGCTGCTATAAAGTTTTTAAATTTTGTGACACATGAATGTGTCTTTCACTGCAATAACTCTCAACACATTTTCCAAAAAAGGTCCATTTCATAAACTGAGGTAATGCTGGCCTGGAGAGGAAAAAAATAGCTAGCCATGACACACCTACTCACCCAAGGAGTACAAATTTTGTTCGAAACAGGGCGGGGGGGGAATTCAGATGTTTCCTAGTACCCAATTACTTAGTTTTGCGATCTTAACATCTGTAAATAAGATTTGGTTTTACAAGACCAACTATATTTTCGAAAGAACTATTCCATGAAGCAGAATATTCACTTCCAAGTAGGTTTACCAGAAGGACTATGTATTTCAAGTCCACAGCGTAGATCTCCTTTTAAATTGAAAGCACATGTCATAACCAGAAGAAATTATCTTCTTTCCAGACATTATCTTCTGTCTACTAACCACTAGTGACTGATGAGCTGAGGATCCTGAGACATGGGAGAAGGGAGGGAGGGAGGGAGGGGGAAACTGTCATTATTTACATGACAGCAGAGGAACTCTGGGACTGATGTTCTGGAGGGGAGCATCCCTACCATTACAGACACTTCCGCATCTCTACTCTCTCTCTTCCAGACTCACTTCCTTTCTCCTCAGCTTCTGACACCTTCTGCCCCTGCCCAATATTCTCCAACTTCAACCTTTATTAGGTTGTTTCCTTGTCCTTCACTGGGTCCCAGCAGGAGGAGTGGTGGGGAGACCCTCCCGACTCTCAGTCCTGTGCTGTTGCACCGGCAGCTCCTAGCCCTGAGAAGCAAACCCAAGGGAAGTCCTTCTCAATGAAGCCATGACAACTGGATTTTCATCAGCACCCACTAATGCTTCTGAGTGCATGTACACTTAAACTTACACACCAATTTTCAGATATTTTCCCCAATTGATTAGAATTTGTTAGCTCCAAGGCATGGAGCAACTAGAGCAACTGAAAACTTGGAAAATTGTTTTAATTTTCATCAAAATGATGTCTGCAACATTCAGTAAACAAAAATGTCTCAAGGAAAGTTTAGCTAAAAATTCAAACTGAAGTAGATACCTAGCATGGGAAATTTGGATAAAACACCACTTAAAAGTAACTAAAAAAAACACCATCATTTTATCATCCAGGAACTTTAATAGACGGTGTCTCTGCCAGCTCCACATATATTATACATAAACAGAACATTCACGATTATAAGCACTATTGAGTAATTTGGTATCGCTGATCACGTAAGCTCTACTAGCTTCTGTTTAAGTTTTTTTTTTTTTTTTTTAATATGCATTAAATTACCTTCCTTCTTCCAGACTGAAGAGATGCACAATTACTGGTATCAACTAGAAAGTCAATAAGGCAAATTTTGAAGACAGCTATAGACATGAAGTTCTACAATAAAGTCCCCCACTCCAGTATAAATTAAGTACTGGGACCCATGGATGTCTGAGATTAATCCCAGATTTAACTTGCAATGGCATTTTCCCTTCAGACAGATTAACACGAGATTTTTGAATGACCACCACATTTGATCACAGAAATACACATAGTTGTATTAGACTCTAAAATTTAGTTTCTTGATGCTACACAGCTGAGACATCTAAAACTGTAAAAACTGTAAACAAAGTCAGCATTGTACCAATTATACCGCACAGCTTATACCTGTAAATTAACCCTTGTTACTGGACAGTCTGGCCTGCTGTAGAACAGACGCATCTTCAGGCAACACAGAAGTTAAACTTTAAGCTTGAAAAAAATGCTTCAGTTTGTATTTTAAAAAAAAATCAGATTTTTAAATGCGTAGCTCTACATTTTATGCTGTAAATTAATTTGCAAACAAAGCATCTCATGACACATGAAGTGTACAATGACTGCATACACAAAAACATTACTTGCCTTCATATGGTGTGTCCGGAGGTCCTGCTATTTCTCCTCTTAATTCTGTAAAATTCTCATCTACAAGATCTACTTTAATTTGATTTTTGCTCGTCTTAAAAATAAACAGAGAAACAAAGAGTCGTAAGTAAGCATTTGACACACAGATTTCCCCAAAAATATATTTTAAATTTTAGAATCATTTTTATTTTTTTTAGTACAGTAACCTGAAGTGGATGGCTATCTCCCAGTTGGAGTTTTCCTCCATTAAAAATAGACAACTTGTGAAGCATTAGAAATTTCAATACTTTTATACTATCACTAAAATAAGCAAAGCAACCCAGCAATATCTAAAGTTATTTTTTTAATCGGTTACATTTAAAAAATATTGCTATTTGTCAAATTAGCTATTAATTCTAAATAAACTCTAAAACTACATTGACTGAATTACACATTGCTTTTTTTCTTGTTTAGAGCTACTAAATAAATAATAGACAATTGTTACTTTCACTGGAATAGAGAAAGACTTCTCCAAACGGAGTGCTCAGTATTTTTGAACAATATCATGATCTAAACAGAATACTGTATTCTTGTTTAAGATCATGTTTATCTTTAATATTTAGATGTAAGTTACTATTTATTTATACACTTGTCACCTCCTCAGCATTTTCACACTCTATATCAACTTGCTTACAAAATAAAAACACTATTTCGGTACTGAAAAGTTGTTTCTGGAAAACATACATTTTTTCAGAAGTCTTTAGCCAGACCTATACATTCCACTGAATTTGCCTTCCAAGTCTAGAGAGCAGCTTTAATGAAATTCATACAGATCCTTCAGCCAGTAACTGTTTTTTGGACACCGCAAAGCAAAATTTCCTTTTAGAAAGAGACACCATGAACTTTTTGTTTTTAGAGGTAAGTTCTTAAATGTTTGTCCATTCTGTATAATCCTGTATACCACGCTCACTGGCAATGCAACAGACATTTCCTGAATCACACGTTACTTTCTTCAAAAACTTCGTACCATCTTCCCAGATCTTTACAACATGAAGCTGATGGCTGCCATCAGCTGGTTCTTAGATCTACCAAATTTTGTGAACTGTTAAGGACACAGAATTCACTGAGGAACAGCTAGGAGATTACCTCTAACCTATTTCCTTCCCATAAACGTTCTATAGATTCAGTCCCTCCCACCAAAAGAGAACATGCGCCTTTCAGACCAGAGTTGCTCACAGATGTGAAGAAAAAAAATATAAAAAAAATAAAAAATGTAAGTTTAAGTAATAGTTTCACCATGTAAAGGATATCAAATGAAAGTTCCACCAAGTTAATCCAATGGTGATCTGGGAGCTTTTTACATCTCGTTACCCACAGGTGACTTTAAAACTCAGGTAAAAACCCCTCAACCCACATGAAGGAGGCAGAACCTGCAACTGCATAGCTGAGGACAAGTAGTGCACTTTGAAAAACAAAGATTCAACCACAATACAAATTAAGAACGCACCATGCACCTCTCAAATTGAAAGTATTTAGTAATAGATGTTTTATTTGTTTAAATTTATATATTTTTTTTTTATTTTCAGCTCCGCGTCAGGTCTTGTGTCATCTTTCATGACCTTAGCTAAGACATCAGAGAAGGGAAGGAAGCTATTAATAGAACTGATGGAATTATATTCCTTACATTTTTAAGTTTTTAGATTGGCTTTCTTTTCTGTTACTGTTCATAGAAGTTGCCTGACCAGAGAGCAACCAAAACATTTTTCTTTCAAAGAACTTTTCAAGGCTTGGTTTCCGTAATACTGAGCAGCAGAAGGGCAGACTGCCCCAGGAAGCCGGGCACTGCCACAAACTGCCTCTCCGAACCCAGAAGCAACCGCAGGTAACCCACGCCTCCTGCAAGCTTTCCAAGCCCCCTTTTTCCTTTTTGCCATCACTATTTCAATTGGCAGGTCATGGCACAACCTCACAATTGTTAAAAGCTTCCTCAACTACAGATTTAGGCAAAGTTACAACCGACTTACAGCCACCTGTTCCTGTGACAGCACTGTTTCCCAGCTTAAACAAGTTTCATTATCTCTAGCAATCCTCTCTCAATAGATTTATGAGAATTTCCCTTTTCAGCCTTCGTTTCGCTGTAAACAAGCTGAAATTAATTTCTCCATACTGATTCCCCCCATCAGTACATCACAGCTGATATACCCAAAAAATCAGATTTGCCCTCTTCTATAGCAGCATGACAAAAGGCTCAGATCAAGTGTGCGAGTCCCAGAAAGCCCTCCTATAAAAGCTGCCTCCTCTTCAGTGTCTGCACTGTGCCATCAGAGGGGCTGTCCCTTGCTTCACCAAAAAGCACGTTGGTTTAAATAACCAATACAGTTAACAGGTCACTAGAACTACCTGCTCAGGTAATGCAAGCATTCTAACATCTATTAGTTTCTCCCGCTGTCGACTGTTAAGCTGTTGTCAACTGCAACAGGTAAGCTCCAAGTTTACAGCAGGAGTTCTTGTTCTCTGCAAGTAAACCCACAACTGTGCATCTGGAGGACTGAAGCAAGAGCAAAAGGGATGAACGTCAATGACACAATCTATGGTTAACCGATGCTACAACTTGCTAGATTTTCTACTTAGCATTTTTACTTTATTCAGTGTTTTCTGTAAGGCTCTGCATACCGATGTAGCAGCTTGGATATTCACCTTCGTATCCCATTTCAATTAGTACCACACTGGCTGTTTCCCCACAAGTGCCTTGACCGATACATTTGGTAGAAACGAGCAAACACCCCCTATTGCTAAGCCAGTGATCAGTTCTTTCAAGAGTCAGCGAGCCCAGTCCCCCTGTATGAGAGAACGGAT
Source organism: Chauna torquata (assembly GCA_013399475.1). Lineage (NCBI taxonomy): Eukaryota > Metazoa > Chordata > Aves > Anseriformes > Anhimidae > Chauna > Chauna torquata. Next base: position 220,223 of record VXAL01012999.1, on the reverse strand, counting down.
TTTATTACTACAGCTGTGGCTACTTCTTTCGCACAATTCTTTTGGCACAATCTTGAAGAACAATGGCAGGCTGCATTACATTGTTGCAGCGTAAGGATTTTTTTAGCATGCCCCCCATAAAACAAATGCATTTCTACTTATGTAGCTGAAGAAACCTTTTCCTACTATCCCGATAGACTTTTCAAGCTGCAACTCAGCTTGACCTTGCCAATTCTTGCTATTTTCTACATCCCTAGAGTAATAACTAATATTTAACTGTACTGAAGTGATTATTCATCCAATTAAATCTGGAGTGTTTTCCTACAATATTTCCCCCTAATGAGGATCACATAGGATAAAATTACTTAATTTTAGCAGCTCTAACAGAATAAATCCCTGGCCTCCAGCACAACAACTGGAGCTGTTTCTATAGAGCTACCAACAGCAGTGTTCTGTTAAATGCTCCAAAAGTGTGCCTCTCTAATACCAACGATCTTAGCTGCAGAATTTATGAATTAACTTGTGATCCCACAACATAAATTGATTTTCCAGAAGCAATTCTCCTACCAAGACCTTATTACTCTTCCATGCCAAGTCTAAAAATACCACCACCTCCTGTTGATTCAGTAGCAATTTGGTGACTAAACCACTGGGCTAAGAATTCCTGAAATATCTGAGCCATGCCATCACTAGCAGCATTTATTTCCACAGTCCCAGAGAAGTTTCATAACACAATTCCCACTAATATTTCTTGCCAAGATAAAAATGCTCCATCCACACCAAAATCTTTTTCTAGGAATCTACAAGCCCAATGCTACACCAGCAGAACTTCCCATCATCTCACTTGAAAATTATTTTGATCAAGACTGACAATAAATAAGAAAAAGGATTGTTAAAGCAACATATGCAATGCACAGTGCCATTTCCTCATAATTTTCTTCCTTTATATTCTAGTCAAATTACTATAGCTCCCCCTCCCCCCTTTTTAAACACATCCTCTGCCTCACACTAGTGCTCTAGTCAAGAGTCCAGACCACTCTAACTGGTGAGACTCCCTGTGCATTGCTATAGTCACATTTACCCAATTTTATCCTGCCTGTGTGGAGATTAAACCCAAGCATGGAGATAAAATTAAAAGGGAGGGAAAAAAGTTGGGGTAGATTCATTTGAACTTTTAACCATTACAAAAGTGTCCTCTCTAAAAGGAAACTCAAAGGAATCGATCATTCCTGAAGAGTCATTCTGCGAACATCTCGCAAAGACTCGGCAGTAAATCACACTTACCATAGCAGATATTGATTGCTAACACTTTGACATGTCTTTGCCTGCCTGCTCTTAAAAAAAAAATCCAGAAGAATTACACCGTAGAGTCTTATTATCTGAACACCTTCCTTGAATAGGACACATAATCCATTCCAGCAGGAACTTTGACGAGTAAATTCTGCCAATGTGAAGACTTCTCAGTACTGCCTTCTCTAATCTATTAAACTGCTTTGGAAGAGCAGCTCTGTACCTTCTAATACTACTCTCAGCAGACAACAACCCCTCTTCTTTCACCATGACCTACAAGCCTTAACAAGGAGTCCTGCATTAGAGGGGTCTGTCTGCTGTCTACAGTTAATCCATCCTTTTTCCTAAGCCTTCCATGCCATCTCCTTCTCTCTTCTTCGATCTGCCTATTTTCTTCCACTCGTTATTTGTATGTTATTAGTAGCCAACTACCCTCTTTATTAGTCAAATACCTTCACCCATAAAATCTAAGTTTCCTTCACAAAAGATTAAAAGCAAAAAAATAGCCAAGACAAAACAGTAACGTATCAACAACACAAGAGCACATTAATGCAAGATGATAAAAATTGTGCTGTTGTTCTATCTTCCCCACATCACAATATTACTTAACACACCACAAAAAAAAGCAAACAAAAAACCAAACATCTCCATGTCAGTCACGGCTACAAAACACAAACTTAATACTGGAGGATGATGGCATACAGCTAAGAAGTTTTGAGTGGGCTTATACTAGAACCAACCAGCTCTACTTACCTTCCACCCCACCATGACTTTACCTTAATGTTAGACCTTTGATCCCTGCGTAAAAATATTGCTCTATACAAATGTAACGGTCCAAATTCTCCACTAGGGAGAAATTATTAACATTAATAATGTCAAAAATGAAAACAAGTTCATTCTTATCCTGTTTACCAATGCCTTGCAAATTTCTGGTAAGTATTGGCAATTGTGATAAAAACAAAATTAATTGCAAGTTATTTCCTTACTTTTTTTTTTTTTTTAAATACAATAGCATTAGCTCTCTCAGCTTAGCCCTAATGATTCAGCTGAGGCTCTCTTCTTCTCTTGTATGCCAGAAGCAGAGGGTCCTAACAAATGCTCGCCTCTTAGGCTGCTAAGAGATCAACTCACCAGCCTCTTCTCTCCATCTCCCTGGCCTTCCTTCCTTGCAAACCAATACTACCTTCTCTACCCTTTGCTCCCCCAGAGCGGCTCAGGGTAAGTACATTGCATCCGGTTAGCTCATTCTTATACGAGAAATGGGAAAACAGCAAAAAGGCAGGATGCGTCACTTTACTAGAAAGCAAACCAAAGTGCAGGGCACTATGCTGCAGCAAAGTGGCAAATTCAACTTCAAAAACATTGAGCTCCATGCAAAAAAATTTTTTTTTCCTCCAGTCACAAACTCCAAAGAGCTTTTTCAGACTCACTCCAGCTTAAAAGCTGGAATGAAATACATATCCAGAGCCCTAAAAAACCCGAAGCTTGTTATTGTTAAGAGAAGCAGAAGTGTCATGGAATTGTCACAGTCATGGCTATGAATTATCTGTACTGCACAATGAGTTGAGATCAGTAGATCACATCTGCATTCTCAGGAAGAGCTCTTGCTGACCCTCAAAGCATAGAGCAATGCTCATCATCATCAACAACAAAGTTTGGGGCAGGGCAAAGAAAGGAAGCAAGTCTGTCTAAAGCACATTAAAGAGCAGTTTTCCTAGGCAAGAAAAGGTCAATACAAAGAAATGCATTTTTTTTAAAACACTCTCACATTCTTTGATGCTACTATCACTTTCAGTCTTGAAGCTTCTCCACATTTCACATTGTATTTCACCTCACTGTATTGCACATGTATTTTCTCATTATGCTTATTTTAGAAAAAATAAATTAGGTTAGCTTTGTAATAGCAAAGGGTTTTTTTTATTCCTCAATATACTAATGTGTAACTTCTATTTGAATATATCTAAGGAGATATGAATATGAATACTGTGGGTTATTTCTGTAGTACAGGTAGTAGACTCAAACTAAAGCTTTCATATTTATCACAGTTTTAACTTAAATGCATCTCTAAAATTTTTCTTTAATAAAGTGTTTTAACAAGAGGCTAAACCTCTGTCAACTTTAAAATTCTGTATTATTACATGTATTTACATACAACAACAGTACTTGGAGAATTTTTTTCTGTAAGAATACAGAACATCACGTATTAAAAACATCTTCATTTTGCAAGAGCTAGACCTAGCATAACACCATTTTTTTTTTTTAAACTTTCTTTGTTTAAGGTATCTAAATATCAATCCTTGCTAATGTTCAGCTGTTAAAACATCGCTACCAAAATCATGGCAACTTAGACCAGCTGAACAGCTGCCAAGGTCCAATTTCCTCCTGCTAGAACTAGCATAAAGAAGAGGGCAAGATTTTGTTCATACAACTGCACAGCAATCACGTGGGTTAGAACTATCTTATTAAGAAGATTCCTTCATTTTAGCCCAACCCCCTTATTTGATTCACTACAAACTGCAACTAGAAGGAACATAAAAGTGTGAAGAGGAGACCATGCTGCAAGAGGAATGTGACACTGCTTCTCGGCACTGCCTCAGGACAGCTTAAAAGAATTTTGAAGCTTCAGCTCTAGCGCCTGTCTAAACTATTTCTGACAAAATAGCTGTGTCAGTCACAGCCATGCAGAGGTGTAACTGACACAGCTATGCTGGCATAAGCTCGAAGTGCAGTTATACAATCATGGCTTGTCTCGCTCTTCGGGATGGCGTAGCTTCACCAGTTTAACCACACCATGAAAGCTGTGTATACAACAGCATACTTACACTCTCGTACTGGTGTAAGGGCCCTAACACAGACATAGGCTGTCTATGTTTAACTAGGCATGATATTTACAGTACCTAGAAGCATTAATCATGGGCAGGAGTTGCAGTACTGGAGCCTGAACCTAACCTGAGTGCCACTAAGATACTAACCATCAGAACGGGCACTGTGCAAGGGACTCCTGCTCTGGATAACCCAGTTCAGGAAGGCCTAAATGAACAAGCAATTTTGCAGGAATGCAAGATGCATTTCCTTCATCTTTTTATGCACAGTTCTGTTTTTGATGCAAAACAACTGAAAAACCCTACAGTTAAAAGTATGCTTTAACAAACAGTTTGAATCATACTTTGAATTAACCATTCTATAAACACACAAAACCATTTGAGGCAGATCCTGCAGTCAATTCTGTAAGTCTACCCCGCTTAGGTTGCTAGTAATTCTACATACAAAGGAATCACAGGATTCAGCTCATTTTAAATCGATTATGCTAATTCACTCAGTCCCAGAGCTTGAAGACGTGGAAATAGCTCAGAACAGTTTTTCCATACTAGCTTCCCATATGGACACCCTTATTCCAAAGTGAAAGGGCTTACTTAAATGTCATGAAGGCTCTAAGAGTTTCCAGAAAGGGAGCAAATAAAACACTGCTACCATGATTTCCACTTGTATATGCTACCTTATTTCACAATAGCCTCCCCTACTTAAACACGCCTTAAAATAGCAAAAACTTAAAAATACTTTCTTACAGTTTATTTCCAGCTAAAAATAAAAAGCAATATATATGTGGCTTGAACTAAACTACCTACTTAAAATATGGACTAATCCATTTGTTTGTTTGTTTTTCCCCATAAAACATTGCACAAACATATTTCAGAATCTGAAGGCGTGTTACCTTAAACCTTGATTTTCCAAAGCAACCAGACTTACATAATCATTAGTGTGTCGTCCCCCCCAACGAACTGTTGGTCTTACTGGCTAATAATGAGTAGAGATGATGAAATAAATAGAAGTTAGCTTCCTATGTGTCTTGTGACAACAGACAAAGGTAGACAGGACAGTCCCTATTAACATTCTAACAGTAGAATGATACACAGTATGAGCTCAGCTGTCTAAGACATAAGCATAGCCAAATTGGAGTTATATGGTATGACTGAGTTTTCTGGTGTCCAATTAAGCAGAAGTGCTGAATGAAGCTTCTTCTGTAGCCAGGGATATTCACAACATCTCTTTCCTGTGTGGACACTGATGACTAGAGGAACAACCCACATGCTGAGTACAATCCTGTTAAAACAGAAACAGATCTAGTCCTCAAACACAGTTATTTTTGCTGCTCACAGAGGTAGTTTATTATGTGGATAACCACTTTATGAAATACTTATGGCAAGCAGATTCGAGTGCTCCCAATTCAAATATTACAAGTATTAACATTGATAGTTTTTCACAGGTATCATATGAAAGGAAAATGCTCATTAAGTTAGGAGTTCAAAAGTGGACTACATCCCTAGAGTGCCTTACAGAATACCATTTCTCAAAATTCAGTCTTTGCAATAAAAGAACTAAATCGCTTATTTTCCTCATTTAAATTGCAAAGTTTTACCTAGTTTGTCAGATACAGAAAGCCTGCATATTACCTATGAAGTTTAACCAAAAGCACTTTCTCAATTTAATACCAGCAATAATTATTAGTGTAAAAATGAGTACAGTGGTGACAACAATCCTTGTTAGATCATGAAAACAAGTTAGAAACCACTTAACAGGTGAGTAACTTAAGAACTACACTAAGTATTTGCACTAATTTAATAAGTTTAATGCAACTGAAAGACCATTCAACACAACTCAAGATTGGACTGTTAACCAGTACTTTCTTGCACAGTTTTTTAGTTATACAAATTGACTATGATAAAATATTAACTTTCTTTAAATTTCAGACCGAGTAAAGTGAACTAACCTTAGAACTCGTACACTTCTTTCCTATTAAAGCCAAACTCCTGGAAACAAGCACAGAAGAATGAATGGGAGACTGGCAAGGTTAAAGGATTGGCTAGTTTCTACTGTCCTTAGGCCCACACAGAGTTGTGGTCTGAAGGTACCATCTGGTAGCTGCAGCCTAACCCCTAACCCAACTAACCCAGCCCTGTAACCAACGTCTGCTGTCTTTCCTCAGGTTTTTAAGAGATTTCAAAAGACTACCAAATGAGCCTGACTTCAATGGAGACCAAGTTTTTCCTGCTTTCCACTAACTCCCAGTATCTTTGGGATTCTGCCAACTGATAAGTAGACCATTCACTAGAAATCTGGACACAGCTGGATACATATTAACAAGAAAAATGCCATTAACTGAACACAGGAATGAACAACAGATCTTGCCTGCCCTGCCCAAATATTCCCATTACCAATATTTGGCCAACTCACAGGGTATGGTCAAATGATCACTAGCATGCCTTAAGTATTTTGAATCACAGATTTACATGGTGTTATTCATAATACTAGTACCACGTAGACACTAATAAACACTTATTTTAAAAGTGCAGTTGTACTACAGGTGTAAAAATATAAGTAAACTAATAGTTCAGAAAGATCACCTTAGAATTGAGAATAGTAAGCACTTTTCTTAAAATACCTTAGTAAATGCATTTTGTTTTCAGCAAACTACTCTTTAGCTACCAAGAAAAAGTGACTTATGGACTGACTCCTTCAAAGGCAGAGATGCACAGATCCATTCCGAGTTATTTTGTCTAAGGTACATGGTTTAGTGATGGGACTTGGTAGGTCAGGTTGATGGTTGGACTTGATGATCTTGAAGGTCTTTTCCAAACTAGATGATTCTACGATTTTCTAGCACAAACTGGAAGACATAACCAAACACACACCACAGAAAATTAAGAAAACCAAAGGTGCACAGTAACGGCATTTCAGTATCCCTTTAGGTAACCTCTGATTATAAGAAACAGCTCTAGACCTCGTCTTGCCTATAATCATAGGCAGAGCTTGAAATACAGAGTAGACAAAAGTTCTTTCCAGAAACGTGCAGAGGAACTCACAAACAGCTATTTTGAAGTTAAGATCCACACATTTCAGAGAAATGCAGCTTAAAGAAGCACTATGGATCTCATATCTGTTCTACCTTCATGGTTCCAACCCAGAACTCGTTCAACCTAAGAACTATGACAGCTTCGCACCTACCAGAAAAACCTAGCCTCTGATTTGAAGACAAAGAAGATTCATTATTGTCTTACAACAGTGAAAACTTCTGAACTAAAGACAAAAGCTCTACTCTAAAGTTCTTCAATTTGTTTACAGGCAAAATGTTTTACCAGATGTGGTGACAGTTACAGCCTCTATGTTACTTTCTTTCGCAAACAGAAAAAAAAGGTTACCAATAATTAAAAAAGAGACTATATATATTATACCAGAGACACAGAATCACGTAGGAAGAGACACTTGGAGGGCATCTAGTCCCACACCTCCAGCTCAAAGCAGGTCCAACGAGAGCAGGCTGAGATAGAGAACTTGTCTAATTAAGTTTTGAATATCTCCAAGAATAGAGATTCCACAGTTTCTCTGGCCAATCTGGTTAAATGTTTGACTACTGTCATGGCAATTTTTTTCAGCCAAAGTTTATCATGGTCCAGCTTTTGTCTGTTGCTTCTCATCCTGTCCCTTGCACTCCTGAAATGAGCTTGATTCTTCTCCAGAGTCAGGTATTTGTGGAGGGCAGGAAGATGTCCTTTTCACCACTTCTCTCAACCTCTCCTCACATAACATGCTCTGGCCCCTTAATCCTCTTTATGGTGTTCTGCTGGGCTCACTCTGGTAATATTAATGTCTCTCTTATACAGGAAAATGCAAAATTGGACATAGTACTCCAGATACAGTCCCACAAGTGCAGGATAGAAGTGAAGAACCACTTCCCTCAAGCCTCTCACCACATTTGTGGTAATACAACCCAGTATGCACTTGGCCTTCTTTGCCACAAGGGCTCAGCTGAAACGTGCTTGACTTGCTGTCCATTAGGTCACACAGGCCTTTTTCTGCTAACCAGCTTTGTCTTCAGTCAGTCCCCAGTCTGTACGTACTGATGCATGGCTTTATTTCCTCCCAGATGCAGGACTTGGTACTTAACTGTTCAACTGCACAGCATTCCTGTCAGCTCATGCATTTCTCCAGTCTGCCAAGGTCCTGCACTCCAAGGCACTGATGCCTCCCCTCCACCCACCCAATTCAATATCATATGCAAGTTTTCTGAGGCTGAACAGAGATCTGTACCAATACAATGACTTCAGTTTAAAAGTTCTCAATTTTACACATTTTTTAAAAAATAAACTAGGCCCACTCTAGCTCTACTCAAGCAGACAGACCAGCCACACTCACTAAACCTGTACTGACCTCCACAGACCATTCTTACAAACCCAAACTTAGACATAGGTATGAGAATAAAATTGACATTGTTTAATCATTCTGTTGTTGACTCAAGAGCCATAAGAGAAGACATTTCATTCTTGATATATCTGCATTGATCCTACAGAATAAATGGGAAGAAAAAAATCCACACTTTCCACCAGGCCTTTCTAATGACACTGAAGCACAATTACTAGTAAAATCTTCCATTTTAGTGAATTCAGTTGCTAATACCTAAAACTGCTCGTATATGAGCAAACCAAAGTAATGAAATTTTCTGAGCCTTAGTTCACGGCTTTTCCAAACAGCAAGAAAGTTTCACAGATGCCACTTAGCGCCTTACAAACTGACATGAATCACAAGGCCACTACAGGCACTGATAGAAGCAAGTGCCTCAGCTACTCACCAGAACTCTACAAGCCTAGGAAGGGACACAGCATGGCACACTGTTGTTACCTTTCCCTTCACCCTTTCTCCTGTAGATCACAAAAACATGCAGTAGGCTCCAGAACAAATACCTGCTTCCTTCTTGGAAATGAAGTAACTAAATTTTTGCCATCAAGCTACTGTCTCCACCCAAAAGCTATTTTAGATTCAAGTTAGTTACAAATTTTAACTGCTACTTCACATATCTGCTCATGCAGATATTCATATTCCATTAACTGCAGTTGAGTTTAATTTATTCTCAGCTCTATCTGGGTTTACCTCACATGCAGACAAACCCCTGCCTTTTAATAAATATAAGAGAGGAACATTTCGTGGTAGAGATACCAACAACTCTCATCTTGCTAGGAGGAAGCTGTGTTTACCAGCGTGTTACCTTCAGTACCAGAGTAGTGGTTTCATTATATAGTAGCCCTTTCACTTACAGATGACCAGAAAACTCCTACATGATAAAGAAACTGGATGGCTAATTTAACCTTGAATCCTTCATTGTCAGCATAATATCATTCCTTTAAAGCACGACGTGATCTTATTAAAATATGAAAAAAAAATCACACATTAACATGCCCAATGAACTACAATCACTTCTCAGCATCAGTCTTTAAATGACCACAAGATTTTTCAGTGTTTCTATTAATTGCTAGATGTCAGATTCTTCCCTTCTTAAGACAAGTGCTTATAAACAGAAGGAAGGTAAGAATTTGGCCACCCACGGCAGCATGCCAGTAACTTTATTCTGAAATAATACTAGCTAACCTCCAAGAAAGCCTTTTTCCACTTATCAAAAAGAAAGAAGGGAAAAAAACCCCACAAACTGGGCTACTATTTTCCCTCCACCAATTTTTGGTTTCTCCATCATGCTGCAGCCTCAGACTTTAGTTCAAAATATGTTTTGCTACTTTAGAATTTCGTTTAGCCTAATCCATGAAACCAACAAGATAAATTAATGAAATGACAGAACAAGAAGAGAGATAAAGTTGAGCAACTGATGCCTTGCCTAGACTATGATTTGAAGTATTGTGTGAGTTAACATACTGATCACTCATTAAAATTTTAATACAAGCATAGTACAGTACCTTAACACATATTTAACTAGTCAGGTTACTACCTAGACTAACAGCTTCATCTTTGTTAAAGATTCAGTACCTCATCTACCTTAGAATTTTAAAACTTTTTCTACACACAAAGGTAAAAAGCTTCGTACTTTGGAGAGCACTCCTGACAAAGAAATTGTTATTCTTACCTACTTAATTCATATTAAAAATATGAATTACTTAATTCAATATTTAAAAGGTGCAAAGCTACAAGGATCTCTACTAAATGCACAATATCCCATTCCTTAAGTTAAGGTGTGAGGGCTTCTAATAAAACTAGAAATAACAAAGCAAGCAGAGCAAAAAAGCTTTTGCTGCTCAAGTGTGTAAAAATTTTAAATGCTGTCCACCCCCCCCCCCAAATCCCTCATCTCTTACCTGTAAACCAGAGACCAAGACAAATCTAAAAATTATGTTTTAGTGATTTCCCAGAAATACCATTTATATCACAGAGAGCACTAAGTATGTTTATTCATATAGATAGTATACCTTATCTACAGCAAGGATAAACACTTCTCAGAACTCTTTCTTCACTGAAATGAAATTTGGTGCTTCCAATACACACTTCAAGCGCAGAAGAAATTAATTACCTGCCAGATTCTCCCTTTTAAACATTTCTGGTTCTACCACCCTAATTCAGTCCCAAGATGAGTACTGGAAGAAGACAGAGAGCAAACTCGCTCTGTATTCTTTCCAAGTGTGCCCACCCCCTCCCCCAGGCATTTGTGCTCCTACTGCATCTGCAAAGAAACAGAGGGGCTGCTCCTCATGTTCAGGTGTAGCTCAAACCACCAAATCAAGAGTAATTTAAGTGCAGACAATGTGAGCCACTTTGCCTTCAGAGGGACTGAAACTTCTAAATAACAAATTTAGCATCACCATTTGTGGTTTTTTTTTTTTTAAGGAACAAGGTTTAAGACTCCTTTTAGTACAGAAATTATGCAGAAGAAAACATTTGTTTTCCTCTTTGTTTTGTATATTTAGTTATACTTCTATTCATCATCTCATTCCATATGTTTTCATGTTTAGTGGTACTACTGACACCACAGTTTGACTGCCTTTGAACACACAACCATTCACAAAAAACTTCGGTTGTCTAAGTTGCAAACATTGATGAATGCTGAAATTCTGTATTCAAGACAGCAGAGTTAGCAAATCCTGTAAACAGCAATTCTATGTATACCACTATATCAATATAACACTCATATGTGGCTTTCTAACAGCAGGAAAAAAAGAAATATCAAATTTCTGATTTTAAAATTTCATAATTTTTATTTCATAAGAATTGGGGTCTTATTTGTGGGAAGTTTTGTTCAGCTTAAATAATACCATGAAATGGTCTTTATTTACAACTTTCTGTGCTGAGCCCTTCAATGCATAGACTAAACAAACAGAAGCAGAGAAAAACGTGCTCACTGGATCCAATATTTTCAGTAAGAAAATTCGGCATGAATCTTCCCCCAG